>QFDD01010599.1:0-12909 GCA_006871305.1 Vachellia collinsii
ATTGTTTTTTTTTTTTTTTTTTTTTTTTTTTGCATTTGGAATGAAATACGTTTTAATTAAATCCATCAATTTGTGATCCTAGAGAGCAATTAAAATAATTCAACAGATCTGTTTGAGAATTTAATACTCCAACGTCCCACTCCCACATTAAAAAGGGACTAGTGAAAGGGGCCATTTATTGTAAATACTTTTTTTTATTGCTTTTGGCCATTCGATGTAAATGCTTGGTCTAAAATGCACATCGTTATATCTACATGCATGCTTCAATTAATATTATTGAGATTCTGTCAAGTGTAGATGTTTTGCTTCTTTTTAATTCGGTTCATAAGATTAGATGCTATTTTAAAATTGAGTTAATATAATTTTTTATTCATTAAATTTGTCTTTTCTTTTAATTTTTATCCTTCAATTTTTTAAAACGTAGGTTGTAATTCCTCAAGTTTCATTTCATTTAAAATATTAATCATTATAGCATACTACCTCTGTTTTTAATATAAGAGTTAATTAACTTTTTGAGAAAGATTAATGAAATTAAATAAATTATTTTAAAGTATTTATATTATTATTTCATCCAAATTAATTCACTTAACTTATAAACCGATACATAATCTAACGATATATAAATAAATACTTTTGAGTAATTTATTTAACTTCATGAGTTTTTTTTCAAAAAAGATTAGTGGATTCCTGACCTTTTTGACCCACAACCTATGAACAGTAAAATTTATTATTTAGATGCTACACTTTTGAAAAAAATTTACCCATATACTACACTCAAATTCATTCTTCAAGTAAACAAATTTGAAATTGTATTGTACCCGTTTATCTGAAAAACGAGTTTAGTATAATTTCCTGTAACTCCCCAAACGTCCCCCCCATAGTCCCCCACCCCCTAAAAAAAATTGTTATTATTTTTAAATCCTTCCCTTCATTTAAAAAAAAAAAGGAGTATATGGATAATTTTTTTTTTAAAAAAATGTAACATTTGGGTAATAAATTTTACTATTAATAGGATGTGGGTCAAAAAGCGGTGGATTATTATATTAAGCACGGATGGAAGATAGGGATAAAACCATGGGACAATTTTGCCCTCATACATATCATCCATTTCGGCACATTCTTCATGCCCTTAATAATTAGAGTTCTACAAACCATGTGCTTCCAACACAACCACAGAAGAATCATCAATGCTCTTCAGTAAGAACAGTTACAACAAACTAATAAATTAAAGTTTTACAACAAACTAATAAAGGTTCTACAAACCTTTATTACGTCTGTCAGATTCCTCTCTACAATTGGGCAAGAAAATCCTCTCTATAACATCAGAAATCAATAATTTCTCATTCATAGTACCCACAATTATATTGCTATAGAAATTAATTAAGGGGAAATTACAGAGAAGTCCCAGAGATGAGATATTATTATTATAAAGTCCTACAAAATGGTCAAATCAGTCTGAAGTCCCAAGGGATTTGTGAGTAATAGATTCTAATTGTAAAGTTACCAAGATAACCTTAGTCATTTAAAAAAAAAGGAAGAAAACAGTAGGGTTTTAGCTTGCGATACATTCACACCACCCTCACCTCTCTCGTGTCCGGCACTTCCGCACTCACTCCTCGCTACTTCTTCCACTTGAGAAACATAGCCATCACTGTCGCTGTCTTCTTCCTTAGCCCAGCCCAATCATCGCTATCTTCTTCCATCTTCTTCCATCTGTCGAGCCTAGCCACCATTGTCACTATAGCTTCCATCTTGTGGTCAGTGAAATTTCTTCTTCTAAAAAGTTCGATCGTCTTATGGTGCCATTCCATGTATTGATTCAACTTCTGATTTTACATTCTCTACTTTGATTGTTTCTGTTCTTACTTCTTAGGATTAGAGAGCTATTGATTTCGCTTCTATGTAATTTTTTTTCCATTTTTTTTTGGTTGCATACGAGGTGTTCTTCCAACTTTTTAAGTGTAGTTTGATCCTAAAGAAGTTTTGGAGCTTGATGCATATCATATGATAGAGAATTAGCATAATCAATGAAGTCAAATCTTATGCATTTGCTGTTACTTGATCCTATGCAATTTTCTATCTATGGCTTGTTGATTCTTAACCTGAGTCATTAACTCCCATACTTAGCTGCTTCTCTTGTCCAAAAATTGAGTAAGTTGTTGCTTCGACTCCTTCAGTAGAAATCTAAAGTTGTGGTTCAATCATCAATGAATAAAAATACGCTATATAATTTCTTAGTTTGCAAGGTCAATATTAGAAGCAACTAAAAGAACACCTTGAAGATTTTGCCAATGTTCAACCATACAAGTCATTGTTGTCACACCAAACGCTGTTAGGGACCTAACACCCCGAGGGATCCCGGAGTGGTTTGAGGGGGAAGGGAGACGCAGTAGGCAGGGTGCGCTCAAGTCCCACATCGGTTAGACTCGTCCAAAGTGAAGGCCATATATGTAGTCAAGTTGTGGCCTTTGACATCCGAGGCGGCTTTTGAGTGACTATGGGATCCCAAAAGGACAAAACCCTGTGCCTACGGGCAGCTAAACAGGGACAATACCTCAGGATGTCACAATTGTTTCCTTTGATCATTAACTATATTTATACCATGAACGAGGAATGCTCAGAAACTAATATGAAGTATGAACAAGATTGATATCCTTATCTCTGGATGGTGGCTGGGATAACTATTCTTGAGGATCAAAATATCTACATGCTCAAACAATTGCTATATTTTATAAAGCTCTTTAATTATAGTCTTGTATGTATTGCAAGTTTGCAACAAATGTAATTTTTTGAAATGAATAAGGTGCATAAATTGTGATCATGTTATCTCTATACTATTGCTTATCTTAATGACATGCATGCTTTTTTGGACAATGATATAAATGCCTTTGGGACTATTGAATTGGTGTTGAAAGTTGCCCTTGTAAATTACCCTTAGCTCTAGTAATGCAGAACGATTGATGAGTATGGTTTTTACTGGGTTTTAGGGTAGTGAGTTATTAAAATATAATGTTTAATTTTATAATATTCTTGTAAGGCTCATTTATTGATTTTTATCTTTCTTTAGCATGTGAAAGTTGTCATTGTATGAGACTGATTTTTCTTTGTTATTTTTTAGTTCCTTTGAAGAAGAAGTATATTGGGATAAAACTTTTCTCTTGTAGGGTGATTCTTTAGAATTTATTATTTTTTCCAAATTGCATATTTTGAAAGGCATGCATTTCCAAGTGGTGGTCCTGTGAAAATGTTTCATTCATGGTGCATTTGAGAAAAAAGAAAAACAATTTGTAAACCTATAAATCATGTACAATTTTTGGACTGTGTAATTTTTTACCTTAGAGGAGAGAAAGAAGCACTAGGTCCATGCTATCACTTTGCATGATTTCAGATGTTTTATTTATTTAAATCGTTAGACTCGTAAGTGGCTAATTTAGGGATGTTGTCAGTAGCTAAGTATTATTTCTATTCTTTGTTTTGAGAGATTCTCCTGAGCTATGAAGATCTTGTGAGCAAAATTAGTACCCATATGTTCCTAATAGAGTGTTGCTTTGATGAAAACTATCTTTTGTATCCCTACCTCGACCATGAATTTGGAAGATGAACTGGAAATAATGCTATTGATTTTATTGCACGCTTTCAATCTCACCACCTAAACTAACTTAAAATTAAAAAGTTTTGACTAAATGCATAATTAACACAATGCTTCCTCTTCATAAGTTAGTGTAACTTTTTGGGGAAAATAAAGCACCAAAGTTTTATAATTTTAAAATAATGTGCATTGTACTTTTCATGACTTTTTTGGTACCATATGACAATTAGATTGTGAGTTAACATTACAATCTATTTGTTTAAGATTTTGCTTGTTAATGTCATATCTTTAATTGATGCTTTGTTCTACACTTTTCATTGTAGGGCCTCTTGTAAGGTTCATGTGCTAATTTGGTTACAAATGTGGGATGGCACCATCTACAATAATGCTGGATACACGATGCCAAAGTACTCACGAGATGAACTTCGTCAAGTGAAGTTCAAATGTTTGTGATGGCTTGTAACCCATGGGAACAGCTTACATACTGATAATGTACTTTACATGATAGCAAGCAAGAAAGGAAGAGGAAGAAATAGATTTATGTGTATTTTGTTGCAAGGACCTTTTGGAATTTTGTATATATTGACACATTGAGCAAATGAAATGATTTTGCCTGCATGTAATTGCTCTATTTTAACATTAAATATGTATTGGCAAATTAATTGATGTTAATTCTGTAATTACAACTAAAACACCTTACTTGACAACTAAAACACATTAATTGACAACTGAAACATTAAATCTGTTTTTTACAACTCAAGTACCATAATTGACAATTCGAGCACTAGCATTGACAAATTAGTGCATGTCATTGACAATTGTCTAAGTTCGTTAGGGTCAAATACCACATTGACAACTCAAGCACTATAATTGACAATCCGAGCACCTGCATTGACAAGTTAGTACATGTCATTGACAACTGTCTAAGTTTGCCAGGGCCAAATACCATATTGACAACTCAATCATCATAATTGACAACCACATCAACCTTATTGACAAGTTAGTGTCAGTCATTGACAATTGTCTAAGTCCGTGAGAGCCAGTACCTTATTGACAACTCAAGCACCATAATTGACAACCATAACACTCGCATTGACAAGTCGAGGACCAACATTAAATGACAATTGAATTGTCCTAAAATGACAACCTAAACACAGTAAATGATAAGACACTTAATTGAAAAATTAATTTGAGCTGAAAACATTAAGTATATATTGAAAACTTAGAGTCCTTGATTACATGTAGCATAATTACATCACCATAATTATAAATTGTGTAATAGCAGCATAATTATAGCAACATATTATTTTTTTCAGCTGAATAATTACAAGTAATTTAACAACCCATCCAAAAAATCATACGACTTGCATGTCTATCTAATCAGTATCTTTTCCCATTGCATAAGCACCTATGTACCAAGGACATCCTTCGACCTTGCACTTAACTATGATCTTTTGCTGATTGTTCTTCACAAATTGATATATAAACTTGTATGCAATGCTGTACTTGTACAGAGTTTGTCGAAGGACTACTACATTAGGAAAAACTTGACCTTTACCAATAACCAAATCCCTCCATTTTGTAGAATTTATCTCTGGTATTGGTGTGGACACCATTTCAACAGCACATGCTAATGATAGTGGCTCTTCATTAACTAAGTTCCATGCAGAAATACATGATCCATTTGAACTTCCAACTAAGTTATCTATCCTGAAGCCTATGACAATTTATGGTGTTAGTAATTACAAATCAGGATCATATGAATGACAACTTACTTAGCAACAAATGACAACAGTCAACAATAATTTAATAAATTGATACAACTTACACAAATTCATCCTCTCTTGCATCCTCCCTTGTTGGTTGTATATTGTCGTTTCCATATTTTCCAACGTATATATGACCACTTTCTCCATTGAAACTAATGAAATGCTCTACCCCTTCATCATCTACCAAGTCCACAAATGTACTTGTACCATCAAAGCAAATTGTGAATTTCATAAAAAAGTCCATCACTTTCTTTTCTCACAATAGATGCTATAAAAATTCTCAATTCTTCAAATGTTGTGCCTTCCTTGATGATTTTTGTCCTCACACTACCCCTCTTATATCGGATATCACCTTCTCCATTTACAAATTTTCCCCCAACATGAAAGAAACATAGTATGTGCTTCCCAGACGTACTTACCATTTTCACTAACACCCTGCATCATAAATTTATTACAGACAACTCAACCAGCAATATTGACAACTTTCGAGGCTAATATTGACAATATATTTTTAATTCATGTAGTAGTTGTTATCAGCACAAAGAAGCTTATCATGGACAATTAAACCAATCATATTAACAACTATCGACGCTTATATTAACAATACATTTTCAATTTACATAACAATTGTTCTCAACATAAAGGAGCTTTCTATTAACAATAAACCAACCTGATTAACAACTACTAAGACATGTGTTGATAATACATTTTCAATTCACGTAACAGGGGTTCTTAAAACACAACAGCTTCATCTTTTTCATTCATTCTTACTTACACAGAGCACAACTAACCAGAAACAGAGCATAAGTTATCAGAAACAGAGCATACTTCTCAACCCTAATCAACATACAATCAAACAACAACTTACATCATAAAGATGATATACGGTTAAAAATGTTTGTATAAAACGATCTCCTATATACCCAAAAGCCTAAACCCATCAATTTTTAGGCAATAATATACACTTTTCAGACTTTATAGAGAAAAATACCATGGGAGTTACTAACCTTTAAGTTTGCACATCTAATAGGGGAAGGGTGCTTCCACCTTAGTATGGTAGATGATCAATGAAGGAGATGATGTTGGATGATCGACTGTAGAAGATGATGGATGATGGAGTAGAGGAGAAAGTCTGCGAAAGGGAGGAGAGAGCGTGCTGGTTTTGATCTGATCAAAATGTTTGTTTTATTTCAATATTCAAAACACTAGAAGGCATTTTAGTCTTTTTACTTCTACAAATAATCACTTTGAAGTCCCTTGAGACCTGAAAATTATTTCATCATTTTCAAGGATTTGTTTGTAGTAAATTCTCTTCGTTGGGACTCAAATGTAATTTCTCCAATTAATTAATCCTCGTCAGATTCTCAAACTCCCATGTGAGATTCTTCTTTTCAGAAATCCCTACCATAAATATGATTGTACGTGCAACGCCCACCATGCTTCTTCGCTCCTTTTGTTGCATTAATTTGGGAAATTGAATTCCTTTTCAAAGCCTTACCTACTGTTCATTTAGCCTTCATAAGCAACCTCCATCCACTGGCCAACAAAGTAAAATACTCCCTTCGTTCTTAAAACATATTTTATCCCCTAAATTTAGATTTTGCTCCCTTAAATCCTCTCAATTGATTGCATATAGTATGAGGTTTTCTATCAAGAGAGTAGTTTTCAATGTAAATGATTAAATTGATAATTTAGGAAAATCAATACACTTTTTTTAATAAATAACTAATTATACTAATTCTCTTAATTTATAAATATTAATTATCTAACTCTCACGTTTATGACTGGAGGGATTATTAAACAATGTAATTGAGATAAGGTGACCTGGGGGGTTTGTTAGTATCCAAGATAAGTAGAGAGAAAGAAAGAAGTAAAGTCTTTATTAAAATATGAAATTAAAATATAACTTTGTAAATTATTAAGGATGAAAGGAAAAACAATATCTATCAAATTATAAGCATGGATCTTGAACTCATACTCTAGGGTTTGTTTGGTTCAAAGTAGAGGAGGGGAGGTGGGGTTAATTAAAGGTAGGTGAGGTTAGGTGAGGGAAGGTTATGAAGTGAGGGGAGGGAAGATATTTTAATAATTGTTGTTTGGTTAAGAAAGGGAGGTGAGGGGAGCAAATTTTAAGTTGACAGTTATATCCTTATCATTTTATTTATGTTTTTTTTCTTTTGTTTATTATATTTATATTAAAACAACCATTTTCTAAAATGTTTAAATTACAAAAAGGCATTGCTTCATTTGTGTATGATAAAATAATTTTATATAATTTTCAAAAGATGATAATATTAATTTTAACATGTTATTTCATCTTTAATAATGTTATTGTATTAAAAACATTTTTTCAGTGAGAGTAGATTTTCATTATTAAAGTGAGCAATAACATGGGAAAACAGTTGGAAAAAAAAAAGGAACAGAACAAAAGATGGAGAAAAAAAATTTTAAGGTACTAAAAGCATGGATGGAATAATATAAAATTGCCATAGGTAATTTTGGAAAGGGATGGAGAAAAGTTTCTCACCCCTCCAAAAAACCCCAACTTTGGGGGGTGAGAAAGGAGGGGGAGGTGCCACTAAAAGACAAAACATTTACACCCCCTCCCCTCCATTTTTTTGAACCAAACAAGGATATGCTTTGTCCTCCCCTCCCTTTCCCCACCCTCCCCTCTAAAAAACCCCAACCAAACAGACCTTAAATAAAACCATAAGAGAATCTAATTAGCAACTAACATCTCTCTCAACTCCTCCTTAATAGCTGAATGCTAACAAACTAATCCACTAACTTCATTTATTTTCACCCGCAATCTCATTATATCTGATACTCTATCAAGGTCACCCTATCACACCTCCCTCTAATGTTGGAGTCACAGTAGCCCTCTTCTTCCCTTAACAATAGATCCATAGCATGGAGATCTAATCAGATCTAGACGATTCATATTTGATTTGAATGATCTAGATTTGATTTTTTTAACAAAAAAAATTATTTCTTAAATAAAAATTATGTTTTGAAAATCAACAGTTAATAGATTATCTTTATTTTAGATTTTATATCCACTAAAATAATTTTCTTAAAATCTCAATCGTTCATATGAAATTTGAACTCTCAATGCCTTTCAAATTGCTTAGTACGGAGATAGGTTCCCCTTAATAGCACGATGACACCCATTTAATGTTAACTTGAAACCCTTTTTGATCCATAGTGAAGAGCCCATTCCACCTAAGTCTCACTCATACCCATCCTTATTGCAAATCCACTCTTAACACACTTACTTCCCTTCCTCTCAAGCAGCCATGGTTTGTGAGAAGTTCTTAGATGTTGTGAATATTGGTGATTTGGGGATTATAGGACCATCAATCTAGTCAAGAAAGTGACTATTAGGTACAGGACTGTTATGAATGGAGGAGTAAACCTCCTTTTCATTTTCTTCACCAATGGGTGCAGGCAGTCAATTGAACCGTTCCCCCTCTCTCTATATATCTCTCTCTGTTAATGAACACATTCACACAGATACTCAGTGAGAGAGAGAGAGAACTGAGAAGTAGGTTATGGAGGTTAATAATGGATCATGCAAGTGGCATTTGCAGGCGAACCAAGAGCTGATAGCAACAACGTCTCTATCCGTACGAAACACTATCATCGCTTTGGAAAGTTTAAGCAAAGAAGAGAGCAGGCAGACCATCCCTCTCGGCCACGGCGACCCTACTGCCTTCCCTTGCTTCCGAACCACCGCAGTAGCGGAAGACGCCGTCGTCAATGCCGTTAGGTCAGCCAAATACAATAGCTATTGCAAAAGCCTCCAGGGTGTTATTCCCGCAAGAAGGTACGTAGAGTAGATTCTCATCTCTCCCGTTCACGCCCGTTTCTGTGTTTCCTTTTTTTTTTCCTATTTTACTCTGTAGAGTACTGAAAGCTTGAGCCACGATGGTCTCACTTGTTTTTCAGTTGAGATATAGAAAAAATCAAATATACAAGCACGAAAACACATGTACCGGACTCCGTACAGGTGTAAAAAAAATGACTTTGATCAACCATACTTTGCTAGTGCATTATTTGCATGATTACTCAAGGATAACACAAGGCTTAGCCCTTAAAAATTGCCCATTCTTCTGCTTGGCAAGCATTGCAAGCCCAAAGAAAATGAGAAAAACCAGTTACCCATCTTCCTATGTGATCTCTAATGACCCCACCATAACCACCCCACCATAACCCACCTTTTGTATAGATCTTGTCATTGCTCATTAATCTTAATAACTTCAATAGGAGGAAATAGATAAATCAAAATTGTTGATTATATAGAGAACTAAACTCATGAAAGAGATTGTTGTCTATAACTAGAATTAGAGGGTATATATCTTTGTATTCTATATATCTATTTTATTAGTTATTATTGTACTTGACAAAATAAAGATGAAATCTGCTTGTCGGCAGAACAAAAAGAGAGAGAAACTTGAATCTGCTTACCCACTAAATACTAATAAATGAACACAAGTAATTTCTTAGAACTTCCTTCGGTTACTTTTTATTAGAGACAGTTTTCGGACATGACATGTTCTTATTTACAAGACACACTTAGATGCTGTCTCAAATTTTTATTCTTAAGTTCCCATTTTACCCCTCATTTAATTACTTATATTAATATTATTGCTTTTATCGCATTCACTCACACTTCGTCCACAGCGCATATTTTTAATCTCTTCCTCACATCCATTTTATCTACTTTTCTTATTCTCTCTCTTATGTTTTCTCTCCCCAAAGATAAGGTACACATTTTTATATACTTATTGTCTCTAACTAATTAATTTTAACCAATTTTTTTATCGACATGATTCAATTAATTATCTCCTATAAAAAGACAGAGAGGGAGTATACTTTTATTGCCACTTTGTCATTAAATTTTTATTACTCATTCTTGGTGTCAAGATAAATATGTAAAATAAATAAATAATGTTAAAATATTAAAACTATTGTAAAATGAGAGAGTTTGAGAGTAGAAGGAAAAAATGATAGAAAAAGAAATTGAAAGAGAAAAGTGTCTCCTCTTGATCACTTGTATGTCCAAAGGCTTAGTACATTGTCCGTGTTTATAAGATTTAAGGCATTGATCACAAAATTAAGGAGTTACAAGGGTATTAAACAATTTAATGGTACAATTCATATTAAATCATTAACTATATACATGAAAATTTAATTAAAAAATGAAATAATACACATAAATATCCACATTCATATTACCGCAGAAATGAAATGTTCACCAAATGCATTAAAAATTTGTACTCATGAAAAGATCAATGTCGCTCCAACTTTTTTAAACAGAAAATATATAGATTATAAGTTACTATCAACATATTTCACCTGAACCAATAAAAACCTTAAATTCATTAAGTCTATCTAAAAATTCATTAGATTTTTAAATTTACCCTATTCAATATACATACTTTTAAGAATCAAATAACACACACAAACATTAAATGAGGGGTAAAACGGAAAAATAATGCATACTTAAGACAAAAAATAATTTCTTTCCCTTATTTTATAAATAGGAGAGTCATATATTATGAGTATGAATAGTATATACAGTCTTTTTCTTTCGTAGGCCGCCAACCAACAAAGTTAAAGACATGCGCAGGTAATATTTCCATCTTCATAAACCCTAATGGTACAGTTGCACAAAACTCATGCTTAAGTTTTATTAGCCCTAAAAAGAGGGAAAATACTTGTGTTTGAAACTCCAACTTTATACCTTTTAAATAGAAATACTTCAAAAATCAAATAAAATACACAAACAATGGATGGAGTAAAACGGGAAACTAATGTATAATTAAGACAAAAGTTTCCACCGTTTACCTTATAAATAGCACCGAAGTATTATGATTGTGAACAATATGTAGTCCTTTCCTCTTTGGAAATCACTACAAAAATCCGAAAATCCAATAATAGCTAATTATCATTCAATAATAACTTTTAGTGTAAAAAATGATAAGAGGTATGTATTCTTCCCTTTTCATTAGGAATTTTTGGTAATTAATTCCCTTTTTAGGACTTCAAAGTAATTTCCCCCTTTTTTAAACTAGCATTCAACTTCTTCAAGTATTTTTCTTTCCCTTACATATTGCTGGGCCAGCCAAAGAATTTAAAAAGATGTGCAGATAACATTTCCTTCTACCTAAACTCTACTAGTACAGCAGCACAAAATTTATGCTTAAAGTTTAATTAGCCCCAAAAAGGAGACAAAACAACGTGTGCTTATTGAAACTCCAACAAATTAACAAGAAGGATATATACAGTGCAGTAGCAGAATACCTATCGCGAGATCTTCCAAACAAGCTATCAGAAGACCATGTGTTTCTCACGGCCGGATGCAAGCAAGCAATAGAATACATCACAGATGTTCTAGCTCAGCCTAATGCTAACATTTTGCTTCCAAGACCTGGCTTCCCTGACTATCATGTTCACGCTTCGCTCTGCAACATGGAGATTCGTGTATTCAATCTTTTAGCCGAAAAGGATTGGGAGGTTGATCTTGAAGCTGTTGAAGCTCTTGCAGATCACAATACTGTCGCAATGGTTATCATAAACCCTGGCAATCCTTGCGGGAATGTTTACACTCGCCACCATTTGATGAAGGTATTAACTTAGATTCATAATAAGATGGAAAAGGTCTAATCGTTGTTATAACATAAGAACAATCAATGCTTCTCTCCTGTGATTTTTTTTCCTTTCCGGTGCTTCAAACCTTGCGGTTTTCTGGTAAATTAAAATAGGTGGTAATCAACTTTTTTAAACAGTATCCAGTTTCCGGAAGCATTTTCCGGTAGCATTCCAACGTCTTAAAGATTTTTTCCAATAGCACTAATTCTAAAATGATTTTCATGCAATTGTGTAGTTTTAAAGTATTTTTCAATAGCAATGATCACCTTAAACTTAGAATATTGGTTGCTCTTGAAAACATACTCTGAGGTGCTGGATAATACAACCAAAAGTTACTTTATGATAATGAGAATTACTTAAACAATATTTTAGGGTGTTAGATACATAAAAAAATTATTTTAGAATATTAGGTACTATTAGAAAAATAATTCACAGTGATGGATGCTACTTAATCAAAAAATTACTTTAGAATATTGGGTTATACTAAAAAATATTGGATGCACAAAAAATATTTTTGACTATTGAGTAGTATTAAAAAAATATTTCAGAATGCTAGAATTCTACTAGAAAATATTTCAGAAGGCTAGATGTTGGTAAAAATTGATCACCACCACCTATTTTATCTGAAAACGGCAGCGTTTCATGCATCGGATCAAAACATCAGAGAGAAACCGCTCTGGTTCAAGACATCATTCATCGAATACTACTTGAAATTAATGGAAGTGATGAACATGTTTATTTATTCATAAGGTGGCAGAGACAGCTAGAAAACTTGGGATCATTGTAATTGCTGATGAAGTTTATGGTCATCTCAACTTTGGGGAAAATCCTTTTGTTCCAATGGGGACTTTTGCATCAGTTGCTCCTGTCGTCACCCTTGGATCTATTTCCAAGAGA
>QFDD01010600.1:0-11056 GCA_006871305.1 Vachellia collinsii
TCCAACTAATTTATTTATTTGGGTCATTTCCCATGACATGAGTATAGGCCTTTCCCCACTACAACTTTTACTCAATCCAAACTTTTACCAACGTAGTTTGAGATCAATGAAAAGAATTAATTTCTTATTATGTAATGAATCAAGATTCATATATACATTAAAAGAGATGTTTACATTTAGTAGTCAAGTATGATTATCCATTGTTAGAACAGCAAAAATACAAATACAATCTTGGACATTTGAATTGGCTTGCTTCAGAGCCTTTGAAGCACAAGCTCAAAGCTTTGATGGATTGATGATGCCTTAATAGGGTAAGAATGAGTGAGGGGCATAAAGGTCATTGGAGCTTTTTAACAGGGTTTGGTAGGCATAAAGCAAAAGGAGTCCTTTACAAAGAAAGAGATTCTCTTTCAGTGGATAGAGACCGCACAGAGTAACAACTTTGGAACCTCATTCCATATTCTTTCCTTTTTCATAATATACCCATATTACCCTTATGCTTTAAACCCTCACTACTGTAAGATATTAACTAAAATGGAGTCGAATTTACATACAACAATTGGGTCAAGTCGGAAGAATTCAGTTCTCTTCAAACAACATCACAAATTTAAGCATTACAACGATAGCAACAAGCCTTATTCCACTTGGTGGAATCGATTAAAAAGGAGTTACTTCCTATATACTTCTACCAGTCATAAATATAAGATCTCGTTTGTTACGTAAATTATAGTAGATGTAACAATACTTAACTCGAAGTTAGATAATAACAAAAGAGAAGTTCTAAATTAAAGCTACACCAAGCATATAGGAAATCTTACAACATCATAGTAGTTGCGGAAGATTCATTGTAAATACCTCCAAATGTATATATGTGTGAAATTTATAGGGAAATAAAGATGAAGCTGGATTTCACAATCAAATAAGTTCTAATTTTTTTTTTCATTTGGGTTTATTTACTACTGAATATTTATGAAGCCAAAGGAAATTACATAATATTTGTTTTCCAGCTTCAAAACTAGTGAAATTGATAGCACAAGTACCAGTAATGTCAACCTACAAGAAGAACCAAAGCAAAAACCAGGCCTTGAAATGGATCAACCAAGCAACTCCTGAAAAGAAAAATAGACAATAAATTTTAACAGCTAACATCGAAAATGACAAGACAAAATATATAGTATTCAAGGAATCAATCAAATTCTTATAAGCAAACCATATATTATTTACAATTTATGAACAGTACGACTCAGAATATAGTGTACGAGTTAACGAAGAAAAAGTCAAGTTTCCTTACCATTGGTGAGAGCAGTGCTATAGGAAGGGAAGTAGCAATCATTTGTAGTGTTGATTCCATTAGGGCAATTACAGATGAAAGAATTGGAAGATGAAGAGTAGCCACAAACTCCATAACTTCTCTCACAAGCAGCACAAGGAGGTGGAAAATCATTAGTAACACTGAACTTGTACTTGATAGCTATCCCATAGTTCCATTTCTGAGGATCAGATTGCTGATCATTGTAGCCATAAAAGCCAGAATAAGAAGCACATTGAAGTTTCTGCAAATCCATCTCAAAAGAAGGGCCAAGATTCACAGGAGTGTAAACACAGCAAGAAGAGATAGGCATATTGATGGTACTTATAGGCCTGCAAGAGTAAAAAAGGCTGCAAATTGGTGTCCCTTGGTCGCACAAAAGCTTCGAACTTTTCTGATCAATTGCATTATCGTTAGAATCAGTTGTTGGGTTTGCGCAGATAGATGAGGAGTTGTTATTGAAACAATCTAAGAGAGCGAAGATGGTGGAATCGTCGAAAGTGAAAGGAGCATCCCAGTTTAGGCCAAATCCTTTGCTGGGAACAGTGAAGGAGCATGTGGACATGGTGGGGTCTGAAATGAACAAGACCTGGTTTGTGTACTCAATTGAGTTGACATAGTAAGTACCAGTGTGAGTTTTGAATGTGAGCTTTTGATCTGAGCAAGAAACATAAGGTTGAAACCGAGGATCGCCACAACCAGGGCCGCTTCCAAAAGGGTATTTCATAAACTCTTTCCCACAAGCTCTCTGACAGATTTGAGCACAGATCAGAGAAGGAAGGAGGGAGAGGAGGAGGAGGAGGATAGAAACTTGAGGAAGTGAATGATTTTTCAGCCCCATTATTATGAGTTCTCAGAGAGTTTGTGGAAGGAAGATGAAGCTAAGAGGTGATATATATTGTATTGTAGCAGAGAAGATGAGCATTGCCTTTTCTGGTTTTTGGGATATAAAGAAATTGTGTAATGCTTCTTTTGGGGGTTCTGTTCTTTGCTTTTACTATTATAATAGTATTAAATTTGATGCCATCTGTTCTCCATAGCTCTTCTTCTCTAGTTATTTATTATCATCATTGCTCTATATTTTAGAATTGTGGTTTTTTTGCTTACTGCTACAATTAGAATGAGCCTTAAACTTGTTTTCAACTTTGTTATGTTCCCATGACCAAAGTGAAAGATACCACATGGTTGAGCTCAAATTATTAGACACATGATAAAAAGTCACAGGTAATTAATTGTTCTTTCATTTCCAGCATATCATGTGGCGATGTATATTTGTGACTCAAACTTTTAAGTTGATTTTTCTTATACTTTGGTTTCTCAAGTTTAGGTTCTTAATCTGGTTATTTAATAATATATTAGCCCACTTGATAATTCTATGATTTTGATAATGATATAGCCTTAATTAATTTGTATTTTCTTAGCCTATTATAGATTGATCATCAATATTCTTAGGGAGGAAAAGAAGATATTGTATGAAAAAGAATAGAGATGGGAATAGATTCTATGACATTAATAATATTATTAATATAAAATAAAATTATATCAATTGATATTATTTACAAGTAAACAATGAGTTATCCTCAAACCTCATGGAACAAATGGAAGGCCCATTAAGTTACATATTATTTATTTTGTATTTTGGCAAAAGCATACCTTGGTTGGCTAACTGTCTATAAGGTACTACTCCTTTTATCTTTATTTTAAAATCCAGTTTAGTAAAAAAAATTTAATTACAAAATAAATCTTATGTTAAGGATTGAATGGAATATGCTTTAGTACTTTAACACTGTTAGTTTATATTGATGATATATTGTGTCAACAAGACTTAATAACCGTACATTGCGAAGTCATGTGAAATTGTTGGATAAATAAACTAAATGAATAATATTAAAGTCATAAAAAATAAAGTTAGAGAATATAATCCTTTTAGTTCTACTTATAAGTAATATCCTCTCACATAAGATTAGTTCTATATAACCAACAATTTGATTTTTTTTAAAAACAAATTAATGCATTTTATGTTTTGCCCCCTAATTCATTATACGCCTTTCATATTTTTCCTACCAATTCTTTCTAACTCATTATCCCCATAAATAAATAAATGTATATATATCTAGAAGAAAAAAATATTTCTCTGACACATTTATTGCTTTTAACCTATTTAAACCATTAGTTTATTTTTCATGATTTAGATAATGACTGTTTATAAAAAGAAACAAATGGAGTAATTCAATGATATGATGGGGTCAAACATAAAAAAAATTTAGAATACATCTATTAATAATGAACAGCATTAAAACACATGACATTCATCTATAAGTATGGTTAGTTATTTATTGAACTTTACTATAATTTCTAATGTCAAAGCAAGTATTACTCTATTCGTAATGTGATCATTTTCTAAAAAATTATCAACAATATCTATATAATTACATGTGTCGCACCAGCCCCTCAAGAAAAAAACTCTAAATATAACATCACTACCACCATGTTATAGTTCTTTACCCATTAAATAAATTTACTTCATTTTCAAATGCCTCAATTAATTTATTTTACTTTTGCTGCTAATTAATATATAGTTCACATGATTATTTATTTGATTCACATCAATTTTTAATTAGTGTTATTGTATTTAGTTTTTAGATGGTTTAATTGCATAAATTTGAAAATTCAAATCATTTTAAAGCCAATTAACCTACTTAAATTTATAAATATATGACTTCTCATTTAAATCACTTCAAGTTACACAGTTCAACTCCAAATGCATGAAGTTATAAATTTTTTGGGTGAACCCTACAAAACACCCTATAAATTTTTTATCATTTGGTAAAAATATTTAAAATACAAAAATCAATAAGATTATTCAAGCACATGAAAAATATTCCAATGTTAGATTTCCACTGGAGGATGATAGAGCGAGGCCTTTGATGAGTGATGTGGTAACTATTCTAAGTTTCTTGTCCATTGTTCCACAGGAGGTAATCCCAACATCATCCCAACATCAGTATCATGGGCTGCCATAGGATAATGCGACAAGAAGGAGAATGTTAATTGGGAAGAGGGGAGCATGAAATTAAGCAAGAAATCATGAAATTTGAGAAAGAAGAAAAGCAGTTTCAGAGATTTAAAGTAGGAGGGCAGCAAGGATGGTGAAGGATAAGCAGAGAGATGATATAGACTAGGATGGAGAAGGAGGAGAGGGAATGCACGAGAGAGGTAGCAGCAAAATGTCTTAGAGAGCAATATTGTTTGCTCTGTAAAGTAAGAAATTGTGAAATTTAAGCAAGAAAAAAAAAAAAGCAGTTGCAGAGATTTAAAGTAGGAGAACAACAAGGAGGGTGGAGGAAAAACGGAGAGATGAGCATAGAAGGGAGGAAGAAGAAGGAGAGGGAATGCACAGAGAGAGGGAGAAGCAGAATGTTTTAGAGTGCAATATTGTTTGCAAAAGAAAACAGATTGAGAAAGGACGAAAAATAAATGCCCAAATAAAAAAATTTTAAATACAGATTTCAAATTACTTTTAAATTACATATTTAAATTTAAAAATTTAGAAAATGTTTTGACTTTAATGATTTTGAAGGTATTTGAAATTTGAAATTTACTACCCAAATAAACCAATCATAATTAAGAAACCACCCAATTGAACCAATTAAATCAGCTTAAATTAGTCAAAACGAAGCAAATAGATAATTTACTATTTTTGATACGTGTTCTTGTAGGCAAATATGATTGGTGCACTTGTTGGTAAAAAAAAATTACTCTTTTATCTATTAGATAATGGATAAGTAATGATGGTGAAAAAATTAATTTAAAATTAAACATAATATCCAATAGAAAGGAAGCTATCCCCCATAAACAACCAATGAAAATGAAACTGTCTTAAAAAATGAAAACTCATTAATGAAGTACTTAAAAATATTATTAATTGCATAAATAAATGAGGTAAACCAATTGTTTTAATTAAATGTCACATGTGATTATTACAAGAACTAATCACTGTTGAGATACAAGTTTTAATTAAATATATTTAATCATAATTATTTTTTAAAATTAAACTTACTATATGAGCATTTGAGAATGTTTTATAAACAATTAAAATTCCAATATCAGCAGCTTTTGCTAATAGCGTTAGCATTTAAAGGATTGAAAAGATATTTTATAAAATTAAAGGATTAAAATGAAGCATTGTGTAAAGTTAAAAGATAAACATCTTCCTTTTATTTTTTTTATAAGATTCCTTCCATTGCAAAAGTTATTTTAAAATTTTTTAATCTTATACCACAAGTTATAAAACTTGTATTGACCTTATTGGGCGGTTGAGATTTAACTTGCCTAGCTTTTTACTGTTAATAAAGAATTGGCATGGTCATCAAAACATTAGTAAAATGCTATTATTGTTTTTATGTGAAAAATTTAAAAATTAGGTGATCTTTAATATAAGAATCAATTATTTTTTTGTGATATTAGAAAATTAAATAAATTACTTAATCATAACACATATTCTAAAATACATATGTGTATCATTAGATTATATATTGGTTTATAAATTAGGCAAATTAGCTTGAAAAAAATGATAAATATATCAATTAATTAGCATCCTTTATCTCCCTAAAAAAGTAAGTTAACTTTTATATTAAGGATTAAAGGTCATATTTATTTTTAAATAAAAAGAAGGGAAAAAATACATTCCTACTTCTTCAACCCTCAAAACAAGGAGGACCAAACGTTTGGAGAGCTTTGAGAAAGTGAAGACTAATTAATTTCATAATGAAGCTTTTGGGAGTGGCAACACACTCTAGTGTCTCTTAATAATAATAATAAGATGCAAAGAGAATAAGAAATCCAAAAGATGTGAGTTTAATAATGTTGTGATGATTTGTTGGCAAAAATAAATAAATAATGCCGTGATGATTACCTCAATTCTTTTTATTCCACTTTTCTTGCGAATTATCTTTATATTATTTTCTTATTATTATCCAATTATTATTGCATCAAATGATTGCCCATGCATTTACAAATTTGAATGGTACCGAAAACTAGTATAGATATAGAGGATGTGAAAAGTTTTTTTTTTACATCAGTTTTATTTCTAAACAAGGTAAAAATTTAATAATTTTGCATCTTATTTAAAAAAAAATATCACTGGTCACACTTTTTTATATTGTCCAAATAACAACTATTATAAAAATATTGCCATAGAAATGCTAGTTTACACTAGTGAAGTTATTATTACTTGAACAACTTAAGAAAAACAATGATAAAATAAAGTTATTAAAAAGAATGTATTTAAAAAAAATGTTTATTGAGCACAGTTTCAATTGCAACAGTTAGTTAGTCCACGATGTGAAGGTTCTTGACTTCACATATGCGTCTATCTGACCTCTATCTCGACCATAATTTTAACAATCAACCTAGTTTAGTGGGTCAAACCAATGAACCAATAAACTAGTTTTATTACCCAATCTGATTAAGAGTTTTGAAAAGATTGAAAGGGATAGATTTTAGAGCCAAGGAATTGATGAATCATTTCAATATGCTGACTTCAACAAAATTGGGTCCAATTTGATTTCCTGGTTTACCTTATTTTAAATAATTCTGTGTTATACGAAATAAATAAATAAATATATAAAAAGAGTTTTATCTGATAAAAAGCACAAAATTGATTTTTTTTTTTGGTGAGAATGTTCCCAAAAATTCAGATTTCACATCTAGGTAATAAACATCATCTAATAAACCAGCATGCCCCATAAATTATTTTTTTAGGAATATTTTTGGTGCTCACACATGCAAGCATGCATGATTTCAATTAGAATCTTCACAAAATTAAGTGATGAGGCCCTTCATCTACTACTACTACTAATTGTCTGTGGCCAGGCACATCCATTGAGTAAAGATATACATAATGTGAGATCACTCATCCTCTCAAATTGAAACTTAGAGATTATACATACAAATAAGGAAGGAATCAGATGCACAGACTATTTGGCTCAACTCTGTGTTTGGCAAACCTCTAAAAGTGCTTCTAGAAGCATTTTTACGTAAATTAAGACAAAACTCCTTTCATATATTTACCTTAGATTACGTAAAATAACTTTTAAAAGCTATTTTCAAACATACACGACAAACTCATGTCATATTGTGGGAGCCACCACCTGGCTGTGTAGATTTGCTTAATTTGAACTGTAGTAACTTACTACCTAACAATGGTAGATCATCTGATTAGTAGATACTTTTGCTGTAATCTTTAAATCTGAGGCTTTATATAATCAAAAAGAGAAAAGAAAATCAAGTGACTTTGAATTGAATTGGAACTCAACTAAATATTATGATAAAAAAAATTTCAATGTGACTAAGAAAAATTCCCATCAACTACAAACAGGTGTGAGAAAAATCTCGAACTGGTCAGCACGGTTAGGCTTTGCGCAAATGAGAAAACCTTGACATTAAAAAAATATACGTTTACTTTATAATTAAAATTAATTTAACAATAAAATCTCAAGAGGCACCAGTGGTCTAGTGGTAGAATAGTACCCTGCCACGGTACAGACCCGGGTTCGATTCCCGGCTGGTGCAGTTGAAGCTATTTTTTTCCGCGTTTGTTATGATACTGTACGGTGGGGGAAAAAACAGGAAGGCGAGAGATAAAAAAAAATGTCCGAATGAGAAGTACTTGTCAACAAGGGACTCACAGTTAACGGAAAATCAAGCATTTTGATTTTCCTGCAAGGCACTCATTCCAAGTTTGTCCAATCTGATCCTCCACTTTTAATTTTTTACTATAAATTTGATTTCCTGCAGGTCACTCCATTAAATTTAACTTGGTTTTCCCCTTCTTCTTCACTCTTTAATCATGGTGGGTCTGAGATGCTGCTGCATTTTTTTTAAGAAGTACTTGTGTTGTGTTGATTCTATATTTTTTTGTAACCTGTACTAATGTTTTAGGGAGGGTGCGTTTGCTATGATGGAATTGATGTTTTAGAAATGGAAATGGAAATGAATTACATGCATTGAGTCTGTTTGGTACATAAATGGATATGGAATTCAATTCCATGTGGAAGCCATTTTGATGGAAATGTCTCCCAAATGACTTCCATCACAAGACCCATGGAATTGTAAAAAATTCCATGGAATTCTACATTTACCCCCACGCAATCTTCATCTTCGACTTCAATCTGCTCCCCCTCAGTCTTTGTCTTCGACTTCAATCTGCTCCCCATAATGCGTTGATCCGCATCTCTGACTCCATCTTCGACTTCAATCTAGGACGACGATGACAATGGCAATGAGATCCCCCAAAACTGACTGCTCCGTCTTCGACTTCGTCTGCGTGATTGTGTTGAAATCCCCCAAGCGGCTGGGAATGAAATGAGAGCACCTCACTTGCACTATACTTTTGCTTTTTACTCGATTCGGGCATAGTGCTGTGCTTTTGGTTCTTCAGAGGAAACCTTACCAGGCCACCACCCCCTCCTTCGTAGGTAGAGAATAGAGTGCTGCAATTTTGTTTTTGTGGTTTGGATTTAATGATTTATGCTTTTTTTTTTTGGGTTTGGATTTATACTTTAAATGTTAGGGCCCAATGACTGTGTTGCTGCAATTTTCTTCTTGTGCGTGACCAGGTATTGAAGCTTCAATGGTGGTGATCGATGAAGATGGCTCTTTCAGATTCAAAAAATTTTGAAGGGTATTATGGACTTTTAATACCAACAATCTTAATTTTAATTAAAAAATTGTATCTCATTTCCATGGCATACCAAACACATTTTTAAATTTCATATCCATTTCCAATTCTATTTCCGTCAAAATCAATTGCAACATACCAAACAGGCCCTTAGTGATTTGAAGTTCTGGAATTGTTGATGATAAATTCATGGTTGAAGTATGGGTAGAGGATGAGATTGTGAGGTTGGGAGAGGGATGGTTTTATCTGGGTTAAAGGGTATTTTAGTATTTTTATATGATAATAAACGGGAAGTTAAATCAGCCAGCTTAGTGTTATTATCACTTTTGCCCTATTTTTGAATATTTATGGCTACTTTTATGCTTGAAAAAAGTTTAGTTGGATACATATTAAACAATTTTAATTTTTATAATTATAAACTTTTGATGTATAATAATAAAAGTTTCTAAAAATCGAATATGATTATAACTAACTTATAGTTTACTATAAATCCTCATTCTAATTAATTATTAATTTCTAAAAATTATAGTTAATTATCCTGTCAAATTGTATAACTATTAATTTAAAAATAAAATTTAAAACAAATATGAATGGACTAATTAAAAATTAGGTAAAACTATAAGGATTTGATAAAAAGGAAAAAATTAAAGGGACCTAATTAAAAACATGTGATATTATAATGATCTAATAAAAAAAACTATAGGCTGAAACTACTGCAGATTAATTATCCTTATTACTATTGATTGCAATAGTACTTTTTTATGTTACATAATATAATATAAAAGGATAAAGGATATATTTGGTACTTCAATTTTTAGTTTAATATCTTAAATTTAGAGAATGATTGTTTAGTCTTTATTCTTAACGCCCTTATTTTACTTAATGGAAAACAATGACTCAACAAATTTAAATGATGATTTTGCTATTAAATATTAATAAAATATTGTTAAATTTTAAAATATAAAAAAAAGTATATTAAATAATTGATATTTAAATATATGTTAACATCATTTAATTGCAAAATAGTGATTCAATTAGCAATTTCCGTTAATTAAAACTAATAATGTTAACATTAAAGGATAAAAAGTGCACTTTTTAAATTTAAGGGATTAATTGAAACTTGATATAAATTTAAAAAATTAAATGTATATTTTAACCAATATAAAAAATAGTAAGTTTTGTATATTTATTAATTAATTTATTTTTTTCTTTTGAGTGTTATCATGAAGTAGAGGTACGTAGAATACCAAGGCCCTCTTTAGTACACTGTTGAATTTTGATGGTTTGAGAATATAAATAGGAATGGCTAGTTGCTAATGCCAATGTCTGATAATGTGTCAAGCAAAATTGTCTTCAATAGAAAGATACTGTACACTCAACAGAACAAAATGTTTCTTCATATTTTCTCAAGGGTGTTCATTCTTTTAGCATTAATTAAAATAAAATAAAGATTTATAAATTATCATAAATAAAGACTTACTATCAAACAAGAAAATAGCAGTTGCACTATATTGGGAGCAACCCAGCAATGAATCTAGTCATGTAAATATTGTAAATGACACTAATTTTATGCTTTTTTTTTAATATTGATTTCATTAGTCTTGGTAGTCGTTTGGAATAGCTGTAAATAAATATGAATTTGATTATATTTGAACTTTATTTATAAAAAGCACTTGTGTATATATAATTGTAAAAAGAATATGGATTTTATAAGATTGTTTATAGTTCTATAATTATTTTTAGGGTTAATACCACTTTTGGTTCTTCAAGTTTCATCCAATTTTGGTTATGATCCCTCATCTTTAAAACAGGTGATTTTGATTATTCAAGTTTGTTCCATTTATAACCGTTGGTCCTAGAAGCAGTTGACGGTGATAATTTTGCTGATGTGACGCTAACTTCGTTAAGTTGCTTATATGGCATGCTGACTAGGTAGCTAATTTAATGAGGTTAATAACACTTTTGGTTTTGAAGTTTCACCAAATTTTGGTTTTAGTCCATCAACTTTAAAACATGTGATTTTGGTCATTCAAGTTTACTCCATTTATTATCGTTGGTTCCTAAAG
>QFDD01010601.1:0-10289 GCA_006871305.1 Vachellia collinsii
GTGGCTACCTTAGCGGCCTGTTGGGGCCCAGACTCATTGGCGTAGTACTGTTTCTGCGTGGAGTAGTAAGGGGAATCATAAAGGCGGATTTCAGCCATTGAAAAGGATGGGTGTGAGTGTGAGGAGTGGCGTGAGAGAGAAGGAAGTGATGGTAGGGTTTTAAATGCAGAAGGAGGAGGAGGAGGAGGAGAGGAGGGTGAGGTGGAGATGGTGGAGAGGGTGCGAGTGGCACGTGGTGATGATGAGTTTCTCATGCAGAGGCTGCATGAACAGCTTGAGCTGCTTTTTGCGACACGTCTGGTGCTTACTTGTTCCCATTTTGGAAGCCTCACGAACGAGTCACAATATGAATTAGGCCTCGTTAATTGATCACAGTGGGACAAGATGTGGCCAAGAGTTTTAAATTTTATTTGATATAACAGCAAAAGAGAGACCAATAAGGTTGTATTTCTCAATTCTTACTTAAAAAAAAAGTGCCTAAGTTTCGTACAATTAGATAGGATTATCATCAATAAGACATTGAAGACTACCATAACAAAATCTTATCATATCACTAAAATTTTCAAATACAATACAAGTCACTAAGTGGACGTAAATTACATTTCTCAGAGATTTTTCCTATTTCATCTCTAAAGTATAATTTATAATTTTAAATAAGGGAAATCACTTAAAACTCTCAATAACAATTCAAAAAATATGTAATGATAAGTTTCAATATTTCTTTGAGTCTCATTTATTTTCTCCATAAATTTAACTACTTAATCATTTATACTAAGAATAGGTATTCTCGTACCAAGAGAATCATGTTTGGGCACTGAAGGTGAGTATTTCTTTCAATATATATTCCAATATTTGATTCACTGTTTTGTTCAATTTCCTTACACCAACTGAAATAATTGGATGTCACTTACAATAACATAGAAGATGGGCTAAAAGGGTGCTTGTGTTTGGGCCCAAACCATGTCACAGGACGGGAAAAAAACAGTGGTTCAAACAGCTAGGCCAACCAGGCGTTGTGGGCTCGAAGAGCAGCAGCCTGTTATCCCTCCACTGAAGAGAGCCAGAGGTTTTCGCTGCTCTGTGAAACCAGCCTCACGCGGTGCCCTCTCGTCTAGGAGCCACAACACCTAAGCTTTCGCCTAGGTACCATAGCTCAGCTCTCCACTTGGAGCGGGCAGACCAGCATGGTGCAACTCCAAGCCCAGCCCAACTGAGCCACAGCCATGTTCCACGGTTTTAATACCCCCACTTGGGTTACAAGCTGTCGTTACTCAGCTCGGTGTCCTTTTAAATGAGGCCACGCTTTTATATACAATAGTCTTCTCTAAAAAGTAAGCAATGTGGGACTCTTGGATCTTCCCCACTCATTCAAGAATGCGCTTTGTCCTGCAGGTGATAATTTTGACCCTCACCGACTAGAATGTGATCTTACTCTGTTATAATCAAGAATGGAAACATGAATCTGGAAAAATCAGTAATTCAAAGTGGAGGTTTGCGATGCTACAGAAAGAGGAACAAATGTTAATCCAACTTGGAGGTTTTCTTCAACGTACGCGATGCTCTTGGCTGTGACCTGTGAGATTTTCTACCCCTATATAGATTATTACAAGTACTTTACTCAGCAAGATTAGCTTATATAAGTAGCGTCATATGTAGTTTCTTTTGAAGCTGTACTACAACCAGAGATAAAATCTCTTGCGAAGAACCAAGATTAATTGCTTCACTATCATGTGCCATTCAGCAGAAAATATCCATGATCAATGGAGCAGTACTGAAATGAATCAGAATAGCTTTTATTTTCTTCAGCTAGCATTTTAGAATAAAAGGAATTCCATATTCTCTGCAAAACATTTTAACCTTCTTGATTCTAACTAACTGCTTCATCCTCTACAAGCAAATTACTATTCAAATTTGTCACTGCACAATTAGAGCTAAGAGGTTTCTTTCTTTCGTTTTACTTTTTTTTTTTTTTTTGTTTCCTGTGATGATTCTTGGGTGTTTCCAATGCTCAAAACAGGCTAGTTGAACTTGAAACACAACAATCTCTATCTAGATTCGAAGATTCTTGGGATGTTTTCTTTCCTAAATTTCCCATAGAACCTATAGAATCGGAGTTCAATATTCACTTCTAAGAAAGGGGTGGATCATCGAAGATTCTGTGATACTGACCCTGCAATGAACTCAAGTGGAAGATAAATGGCATACAGAAATATGAGAGAGAAACATACCGGAGAACTATTACAGGTCTTCATCGTTCTTCTGGGGTATATGTATCATGAAGATTCCAAGAAAAAGCTAGTGTTGTAGTATGTGAGAATATTGAATCAATCAAAGAACATATATGTTTGATCCTTCTCTGTTCTTTGCGTTACAAGGAAGTTCAAGAACCAGAAAACAGGGCTTAATCAGAGACGAAAAAGTAGGAAGAAACCGCATTTACCTTACTCATCATCTAACTCTGTAACGTGGAACGGATAAAAGTTTGTTGCATGTGCGGCTATATTTCTCTCCGCCAAGATCTGCGTTACTTGTCATATATAACTCTGTAACGTGGAACTGCCAAAAAGTCTCTTCCATGTGCAACACTTTATGGCCAAGATCTACTTGTTTCTTTAGATATACGTAATCCCTTTGAGAAAATATATGCGTATCCGTGAGAAAAACAAGTACTTCCCTCCGATAAATATATTTGATGAGTCAAAACTTCATTTTATCCTTCCCACCAAAATCTGCCTGAAATAAGTCTCCAGATTGCTGCAACACACCCCCCCAAAAAAAAAAAACACAATCGGACTCCCTGATAGACTTATGCTCGTGGAACCTATAGTCCAACGGCTCCTTCATGCTTTCCTCTGCCTACCGAGGCTACCAAGAGAACTCCTCAACCAATCAAGGTCCTCACTGGCTGTGGATAGACTTTGGGATGCCCGGAACAAGAACATTTTTGCTAATGAAATCTTGTCCCCTGGTAGCATTTTATTCTGTGTTTCTACTCTTGTATCTCACATGCTTAGGTACAGTGGCCTATTAGAACCCCTAGAAGCTCCTGCGTAAGCATTGACTTTTTGTAATCTTTTTGACAATTTTGTTAATATACTCACTTTCACTCCCAAAAAAAAATGCCTGTACGAGGGAGCTACCAAAGAAAACCTTGATGTCATTGAACAGAATCTTTTAATAAACAATTTATTTAGAAGGTGTAGTTGTTTGATAGAGAATAATGGTGTCGTATTGTACTGTTCATGTAGAAAACCTTATGGGGATAAGGTCGTTGTCATCTTCGAAGCAAGCTATTGGAATATAACAATCTATCCTTGATGATTAGAGTTTAAACCCATTTGGGTTTGATAGAAATGAAAATAGATGAATTATATAGAACAATAGAGGTACTTCTCCCTCTACGTACTTAAATTTTAAAATAATATGACCATCATACATGATATGAGAGAGGCAATTTACTGTGTGAAAATAACTCCAAATTCTCTCATGGCTGTCTCTACATTCTTTTATCTAGTGTCATTTGTTGTGCAATGTTACCAAAGTTCATATCAGTACTCCGATTTTTCATGTGAGTACTTAGTGAATCAAATGATTCCAGGTACTCTCGAAATCCTTAACAAGCTTTAAATCATTCCAAATTCAAATATACCCGTTGCTCTATAGCTTTAATATGGAGACTCTAGCGCTTTAATTCAAAAGTGCAAGTTCACATGTGTATATTTTAACGAGGGTCAAAGGATAGATTTGATTTTACGGGCGTGGTGTTACGGCCCGATCTAGAGAGTGCAAGAATTCTCTAGAATGCACTTGTACATATAAAATTACTCTAAATTAATTTTAGAGTTCTCCATAGTTTTTTACACTTTTCTTTACATGTGTAAATATTTAGATATTTTGAAAAATTATTCTAGATGATGAATATAGGCCGTTAGATCAAATTGATCTTTACTATCCATTAAGGAGATAGAGTAATATAAATACTTCTCAAAAATTCATTTATAAGCATTAAGCAATTCTTTAAGCAATATAGAAAAGCATTCACCTACTCCTCTCTCTAGTTTCTCTCTCTATTCTTGTACTTCTTAATTGTAAGCTTGTCTAGATTACTTAGGTAAAAGGCTAATTTAGCTTGAGTTTGAGTGAAATATCTAACTAAGTAGTACATAGTTGTTGTAGGATACAAACATCTCCGTGATATTGGACTTTTTATGTATGACTACTTTTACTCTAGCAGCAAAAATTACGGATGATGCGTATGTTCAAGCAAACAGATTCTCTTCATATCTCGCTGAGATTGTTTTCATTATTTGGTGCCTTTTCTAACTACAAGAGATAGGAAAATCAAACTAATTCAAAAGTGACAAACATGTCTGATTTATACATGACATATTTGTGTGGTGATAACTTAATCACAAGGACTATTTTAACACTCCATCGTCGCGGACTGAATCAAAATTGTATTGCAGCATTCAGAATTGGTTGCTTGCTATATACATACCATTAGTGATTTCATACAATTATTTTTTTTAATACCATTTTGGTTTTGTTCTTCCGTGACTTCTATGGTTACAAGGTTATGAACATAATTACAAAACTGACACGGTAAAATCCAGACCAAATGCATGGTATGGCAGGAAGCCCTAGCCACCAAATCTTCTGTTTTCTGAGCATCAATCTCCAACTTATATGGCCATTGCAAGCTTTATGTTCAACCATGTCATCTAATACTCATTGATATCTCAGTGAGTGAATGAGATCTGGTGTGAGGGAGATCTCAGGCATCACAAAGTTCTTTTATTTAATGGAAGGAAACCAACCCCACCAAATCACCTTGGTGGTCTCTCCAGTGCCGTCCAACCAAACTTGCCTTTACGAAAATCGGCCAGAATGCGGAATGCTGCCTGATGAACATCGCCGTTGAATACATTGAGGGCAAGCTTTTCTACTAACCTGTAATTCATTGAAGACGTGATACTGGAATTAGTAGAAATTATTTAAAGGAGAAGGTGCATTCAAAATTTTAAATACTAAAGCCATGTCTGACGCAGCAAGAACTATTCAACATACATTTTACCAGAGAGACCATCTACGTCAATCCTGTACCGTTTACGAAAAGCATCTGCACCTGCATTGTCAAAACAACTGAAAATGAGAAGTCCTTATCACGAAAGAGGGCCAAATGCTTAAGTTAGAAGACCCCAAATCTTGGTTAGTTTATATACTAATTTGAAGCATGAATGTTGTAAGGATACAATGGAAGAACAAAATGATAGGGATGATTATGGTTTGGCCAAATTAAATGTTACATACCAACCAGAGGGAGCCTTATGAGCATCTGCACAAGAATTGCGGCAACATCAGTAACATCATAGGACCTCTCCCCAATGTCATCACATATGGCGAGTTTTATTGCCGCTGACTGATCACTGATTCGCATTGGAAGTATCCCAGGAGAGTCCAATAACTCAAGATCTTTCCCAAAACGCACCCACCTTTTACATTAAGAAAGATGTAAGATAAAACGATGTAGTACTAATCATGTGCAATGAAATATCCACAATATTTTTCTTGTTTCAGACTTATGGTTAGCACTAAAAATTTGTGACATAAGATTCTTGAATAATGACATGGTTCTTGACATAAGAAAGAGGAAGAATGTTACCTCAATTCTCTAGTGACACCTGGTCTAGGAGCTGCTGCACATATTTTTCGCTTTAACAAACGGTTAATCAGAGATGACTTTCCAACATTAGGATATCCAACTATTCCAGCTCGCACCTGTTAATTTCAGAAGCAGGAATGTCAACTTCAATGAATTTTCCATTTAACAAAAAGCACATCCGTGGCAGCAAAATACACTTATATAGTAAAATATAATTCACACTAATGGTTAGTAAAATAAAAATTGGGCTAGAAAAATGAACAGAATGACAACGTGACATGAAGTGTAAAGAAACATATAAAATACTAGGGGAGCTCAGTGGCGTCCATTGACGACAAGGAAGAAAAAATGAGCAACTTATAAATCAGCAGTGTACGTGTAAGATAAGAAACAGAACGCTGTATATTCAGACAAAGCTACTCAAAACAATCAGAAAATATGAATTTCATGAAGTCATTTACTGAACCATCTTATTCAGCCAAAAATACACTCCTCATATTGGACTATACAATAAATAAAATGAACAGATTAATCTCTCGAGAAAATGAAATAAGATAAATAGAATTGAGATTGGTTTTGAATTGGTAGGAACAACACACCGGTCGAGAGAGCAGTCCTTTGGCTCTACGTTTGACATTTACATCGACTGCCAACGTCTTTGCTAACCTGCTTAGCTTCATTGTGCCCTGTAATTGCAACGTTGTGCTAAACAAACCATACCAGAAACTTTTAAACCATGGAAAGATGGGGAAAATAAATTTTACATACCATTCCAAGTTGTCCATTGGAAAAAACAACCTTGATGCCTTGCCTAGCATAATATGCTGCCCAAGCATTGCGGTCTGCAGTTGATATCATGTCTTCTCTATTTAAAACCAAGATTCTCTTTTTGTTACCAAGCCATAAATCCATCTGTTAAGACAAAAGTAGCAATCAGACCAAGAGTTATGGAAAACTAAGTTTCAATAACAACTAATAACAGTAAACAGTGGAAGTAATCAATCAAATAAAGAAGCAGGAGTAAGAATAGAGAATTGAAATGGAAACAAGAATATCTTTAACCAAACTACATGATGAAAAATTTAGCTTTCAAGGATTTAAATAAGCAAGGACAACAGGAAAAGACAATAAAGAAGGCTTCGCCAATTACAAATTGAACTGAGACGGCAAGTTGAACATGAAAAGAAGCTAAATAATACTTGCCTGTGGATGACTTGTGGACATAGGAATTCTAGCATCCCGTACTTCTATCACAACATCCATCAATTTGAGTTGCTCTTTAAGTTCTTTCTCAGCTTTTGCAATATGACCAGGAAACCACTGCCAATAACCAAGAAGAATCAGCATGATGAGCTATGTAGGATCTCACCATGTTGGCACATAACCACAAACATACCTGCACTGGCCGTATTGCCTTAGTCCAGTGATAAAGATCAGCGTCAAGATCAGCCCAAGTGCTCTCCCCTTGGTCGCCATGGAATATACTGGAATTGGCATATCCATTTTCTTGCCAACTAGGACTTTTCACACCAACTATCTACAATGTTCCAAGTCACTATAAACATTCAATAACAAGCTTGAATTTGGAAGGTTAGAGTGAGTGAATGGTACAAATCATATTTCTGTAGAACGAACAAACTTTTGGTGTGAGTCTAACACCTCTTGATGAGTATTATAATTTTCAGAAGCTATGCGCAATCGATTTTCACCCTCCATGGAATATTAGGAAACACTCATCATGCTTTCGTAGTACTGAAAAATGATTAACACTGTCATTTATAAGTCGACATACTAGCAATGATTGTCTACATTTAGGACCCAACTCAACCATAACTTTAAAATAAATCCCACATGTATGGCTTTGCTCCAAAAAAATTGCACCTATTGTCCTGTGCTATGAGAGTACCGAAAGTTTTATCCAATACATGTCCATAGTAAAAATGAAATAATTCCCTGAGTTTGTAATTTCAAAACAAGAGCTTTGCAAGAAATATCCAAGCTTAACAACATCATCAGGCATCAACAACATTCTTGGGCAACTTTCACACTCAGTTTTACACCAATTTGAATGGGGGGAAAGCATAATAATTATTAAGATCCCATGTTCATTTTTCTTTGCAACCAAAGTCTGGCTGAACAAGTAGTAGTGAAATAACTTGAAGCAACTCCCGTAAGCAAACAATAACAAGATATTAAGGAAGGGATTGAAGCGTGCCTGGATGGTGGGAGATTCAGACGAGAGGGTTGCTGAGGCTGTAAGAGTTGTTGGGCATATTCTTGCACCACTTGGTACAAATCTCTCAGGCACTGTCGGAGCCTTTGCCAGCCACGAGACAGATAGCTGAGCAGTCATCGTCTCTTGCTCCTCCTCTGGCTTCTATCCTTTTTTTAGTTGCAATAATTCTTTCTGCTCTGTTTGGTTGGGTCTTGAGAGAGCTTTTCACAAGTTTAATGGATAGATATACTGCGGGGAAAGCCTAAAGGGGCAAACTTTTTTCCTTGGACAATACTAGCAAGGGAGTAATGGACATGAGAAAAATGTTAATTATTTAATCACAAAACAAAATGTTAAATTTGCTTAAATCCAAGTTATCTCATGTGTTGGAGGGATTTAGCTGAATTTTTTATTAGATATTTAAAATCCACACACATTTAATTCTTAATTCTTAATCTAATTACATTAAAGTAATTTTTTGATTAATATTTAATCAATTTAACCACGCAGCTGTGGAGGTTTATAGTGTTGGCAAATAGATAAAAAAAATCCAATGATGATTCTTTTTTGGGATAAAAATGATTATTCTTTTTATCCATCTTGAATTGGGAAAAGCAAGTAAAAACTTGATATAAATCAGGAGAGTAGATTTGTTAGAGTCTAATCTCCTTTCACATGCATATTTAAGCTGCACAAATTTAAATAATAGAATCAAAATACATGAGAATTGTATGCATGCGCTCTATTGAGATATAGTAACTCATGCACATAAATCAAATCCTGAGGAAGCCACGGTGGGGGATTGGCTAGTGCACTTCTATAAATTTCACCGCTTGGAGAAGTATCATGTTTGTGAAACCCGTGAAACTGATATATTTTTGAGTTAAAATGCAAAATTTGTCCCGAAAGTCTTTTTCCAGAAGTAATGTTACCTTAAAAGTTTGTTTAAGATTAATGTTGCTTTGTAAATTTTAAAATAGAGTAATTTCACCTTTTACTAATAAAAATATGCTAGAGCATTCGGTTTTCGGTAAAAACTGAAATATTCTTTAAGAAAAAATTGAATCGAAACCGAAATTGAAAATCAACCGAACCGAAATAACCAAATTATTTCAGTTCGGTTTTTTGGTTAACCGAATTAACCGAAAATATTTAATAATTTATTAATCTAAATATAATATAATAATTTTTAAATATATAATAATAATATTTAATAATATATGTAAAAAAATATAATAATAATAATAATATATATAATAATAATATTTAATAATTTATTATTTATGAAATATATAAATATAAATATATTTAATAATTTAGTAAAAATATATATTATATATATAATTCGGTTTTTCGGTTAAAACCGAATTTTTTTTATAGAAACCGAACACCTAATTGTTACAAAATAAAAAATCGAAAAAAGACCAAAAAAACCGAACCGAAAACCGAATTATTTCGGTTCGGTTTTCGGTCTTTTTGCTCACCCCTAATTAAAAATGTTAATAGTCAACATCAATGTTTAATAGTTGATATTAATTTCTTAATGGAATATAACGTGTCAACATTGCTCCTCTTTGAAACTTTCGATGCAACATTGCTCCTTAAAATAATTTCAAGACAACATCATTCTTGAGAGAAAACTTCTAGAACAGATTTGTATCTTAATCCTATATTTATCATTTTTCTCCAGCATAATGTACTTTACTTATAAACTAATATATGATATAGTGATACACATAAGTATTTCTTTTGTTGTTTTTTTCTTTTTGTTGATACCAACTTTAAAATATATATTATAATTAAGTAATATATATTTAATTTTTAATCTCTTAAAAAAAATCAATTAACTCTAATGTTAAATATATTATTAATGGTAGCAGACAAGTCTAGCTACATTCCTTAATGAATGGAAAGATTCCAATCTCTATTTAAAAGATTAGTGGCTTCAGCAAAAATATCTTGTCATAAACATTTAAGTAGAACAGCTTCCACTTCCAAAAAAACATACATAGAGAATACATACACCCAACTAATTACTTTCAGTCTTTAATATAATAGCTATATAATTTATTTATGGATATTAGAAAATTAGTGAAGTTAGTTATTTTTAATAAAATGTGTTAATTTTCTTAAAATATCATTGTTAATTATGTGCATGTATACTACCTTTGATAGAAATATTAGAAATCCCTTAAAATATGTTATCCCAAAAAAATCTCGGACCAATTCAGTCAATTTATTTTTTTAATTTTAGAAGAACAAATCTAACATCATAAAATTAATAATATCCACACATAAAATTAATACTAAAAACTATGTAGTTATAAATATAAATATTTAAAAATTAAATACATGAACCATCATTCCAAGTACCCAGTCAATTTATTTTCAACCGATTCCACAGTTTTTTTT
>QFDD01010603.1:0-10918 GCA_006871305.1 Vachellia collinsii
ACTTCTTAGTTGCTGCTGCATATCCCCAATTGTGTCGGTGCATTGGGTTTTAAATGCCAACAAAATAAGAAGAACAAACATTGGGTGATCCTTTAACACGTAATAGAAGCAATTGGATGGTATCCTTATATATGTGTCACTTCCATATATTTCAATCCTTACGTTATTACTTCTTCATTTCTCAATCTTCCCTTTTTCACTCTCTGCGTATTTTATTTATAATAACAATTTTGATGGCAAACAAATTACCCCTATAATACTGATTCATTGTAATCTGTAAGTGTGCCTTCCCAATTCCCATATCAATGTAATCCAAATATCCAATTAGGATACATGCATATTTAGTTACAGAAACTTCGACCCTAGTTATGACTAATTTTAAAACTTCAACGTGAATCCTTGGACCCTTTTTCTTCTGCAACATGTACGGATAATATTTCCATGAATACTTATTAAAAAACATACTTTCATCCCATGAACCAATCAAATTAAGGTTAAAACCACAACTATATAAATTATACAGTATAACCCCAATTAATTGACCCCCATAATCATATAGAAGTGCATGAAGCAATTGCTCCACCCAAATCTCAAAGAATTTAATCTGGATTTTTTTTTTAAAAAAAGTATAAAATTACACAGTGGACTTTTCAACATACCATGCACCTTGTAATTGAAACATAAACTGAGTCGGGAGCATCAAAAGCCCTTGGCTTGCTGCTGTACGTGTAATCTGTTGAGGGTTTTTCCTTCACTTGTACTCTCAATTATAATCATTGTGTCGTCAAAACCAGGCACCCCCAAACCCATTTCACAACTTAGATAAATTAAACTACTCAGAATGTTATATATATTATCGGTTTTAATTTATCTGATCCTACAATTTGACATTTTCACGCGTTGAATCACGTAGTTTTTTAGATGCCATTAATTTCACGCATACACAAGCTTTTTTTTAAAAAAAAAAATAATAATAATTAACGTGCATGCATTTTAAATGAAAGTTTGTTTGAATATGATGGCCAGTCGTTGTTGATGCCATGTTAATATACAATTATAATTAAGATGGATTAAAGGAGCAAGAAAAGAGTATGAAAAAGAAAAGTATTAAGAACCATACCACGTTTTAAATAGACAAATGATTAATTCGAAGCAAGAAACAGAAGGGAAGGCCATATATCAGGTTCTAATAGAGACTACAGAAATAAGTACATGAGGACCTTATACCTAAAGATAACTTCAGAAGCTCTAGGATTCCTTTCACCAATATTGTTTTCAAACGGATATTAACTAATTAACCGGCTAATCATGTAATGTAAGTTGCCTTGTCAATTTTAACATTGTCCACTTAATATCTTAAGTGGGCCTGCTGATGTTATTTCTGCCATCCTAGCGATTTGAAGCTAAAACTAGGATGACATCAACCCCAACAGACATTAGTCCAAGCAAAAGAGAAAATAGTTTGTTTTGGTTAGTTTTTGAAAAGTGATTTTACATAATCTGAGATAAGTATGTGAGAAGAGTTTTGTCTCGATTTATGTGAAAGTGATTCTAGAAGTGATTTTGGGGAGTCGACAAACAAATCCTTTAACTGGTTAATTATTAGGTCTCCAATTTAAATTTGGATGAATGCAGAAAATACTATTGAAAAAGTTACTTTAAATTGAACCTAATAATATGACGTTGGAATCAGACTTGGTTAATAAAGCTGTATATATATATAAAAAAAAAAAAAAAAACAGCATGACACAATGCATGCATATACGAAGGTCCTGGAATGAATGCATGAAGGAAACAGTCTGAAATAATTTTTTGGATTAAATTAAATAATCACGAGTTGATGCTAATTAATCTTGCTTCATAATGACAAGTCCATTGTAACCATGATGGAGTGGAGTGTTGCTTTATTTGTCATGTTTCATTTTTTTTATGTTCATTGTATTCGGCATACTTTCATTCCAGCAAGAGTTTAATAGGGGGTTTAAATATTAATGAATCCTAATAAAAATACAAGTGATTCAGCTATTTTAAGGAAAAAAATTCAATAAAATACTTAAAAATGGACACATATTTACCGTAGAAAACCATAAAAATTATAATTATTTTGAAGCACACTCCAAGCACCGAAGATACAAAAAGATTTTAAATTAACAAATGCTTAACTATGAATTCATTTTAATAAAACCGACTATTTTTAATTTTATGAAGGCTAGGCCCCTCAATAGAAGCACAAATCTCATGACTCATGAGTCTTATTCAAAAATATAATATACATAAAGTTGAATACCTACTACTACTAATTACAATCTCTAAATTCTTTCTGCGGCCAGTTTTTTTATTTCTTGCTGGTGGTTGCTATATAAGTAATTTCATTTCATTCCAAGATCTGGCGCCACTATCAAGGGTCAAAAAGGATATCTAAGAAAAAAATAATAATAAATGCAATGATTGTGATTAACAAGAACGATTTTAATCATAATATATAATAAATTATTTTTTTCACGGCCCTACATATAAGACTTATAGGCCCATCAAAATATTGAAAATCCCAATAGAATCAATAACAATAAATATAAACACACAAAATCCGTAGAACATTCTTGTAAAACGTTTAATCTAGCAAAAAGTGGGCGATGTTTGCTTCTATATAAGGAAAGTTAAAAGCTTTATTCTTAGGGGATTGATATTATATATATTATGTATTTCCCAGAAACCCAAAATTCACCCAAGAGAGAAAAGCTGACCCAAAAGAATAGAAGTTGCTTGTATCTGAAACAACGGATTGTGAAAAAAGCTTAACGTTACCTCTTGAAGCAACCAATCTCATTGCTACAATTACCACTCTCTAAGCAAGACAAATCCACACCCTCACACAGAGAGTGAGAGACAAAGCAAAAGGAGAGGGGAAAAAATAAGACAGGGAGACACAGGGAGATCAATGGAGAAGAAACAGGTCGTCGAAAATCTATGGAAGGGTGAGAGAGAAGCTCAGATTGAAGCAGCAACGGAGCTCACTAGATTAAGCAGCAAGCAGAGACACAAGTTAGCAGAAAATGGAATAATGGTGCCTCTGATTTCTATGCTTCATTCTCAAGACCATGAAGCCATTGAAGCTTCTCTCTGCGCTCTGCTCTGTCTTGCCTTTGGCAGTGAACGGTAAGTTCAGTTCAGTTCATTCACTCTTTGTTTTTTCATTCTTCAAGTTTTAAACTTTTTTTTATATCTGTAGTTCAGTTTTGCCGATTGCTCTATCACGCCTATGAGGTTGTAGACCTGAACAGAACAATATGATTTATGGGAAAATTTCGAGGAAGTTTCACAGACCCAGAACTTGTACTTAGTAGGAGTATTAAAAAAGTTTTGAACTTTTTAACTAACCCGTGATGAACTGATCTTCTTTTGTTGGTGGGACTGAAGAATATGTTCTTGGTAAGAATGCCAGGCATTGTTAATAGTAGACTCTACCATCCACTCATCATGATCCTTTGCCAAAAAGTAAAGTATCTAACACAAGGGAGAGAGAATATGTGAATTTCTTCAATCGTACGAATTCATTCAAATGCTTTTCTTATTGCATCAGTAAAATATCTAAATTTACTTTCTTTTTTTGAACAGAAACAAGATTCGGATCGTCAAGTCTGGAGCTTTACCGGTGCTGTTGAATCTCCTCCAATGCCAGAGCCAATCACTCGTACAACTAACAATAGCTGCGATGTTAACTCTTTCTTCTTGCAAAGCAAATAAGCTTGCAATAGCTTCATCAGGGGCTATACAATTACTAATACAAATTCTCAATGGCCATTATGAAAATTGCAAAAACACCCAATCCCAGCTTGACGTCGTAGCCACACTCCATAACCTCTCAACCTGTTCAGAGATAACACCTCTCCTAGTCTCTTCTGGTATAACAATGTCCTTACTTGAACTGATTCACAACTCAGGGAAGTCAAGTGAGACAGCTGAGAAAGCAATTGGGTTGCTGGAAAGCATTGTGTATTCGTCAGAGAGAGCATTAAGCGAGGCTGCTAGCATAGGAGGGGCCATAAGGATAGTGGTTGAGACTATTGAAGAAGGTTCCATGATAGGGAAAGAGCACGCTGTGGGAATATTGCTTCTGATATGCAAGAGTTGCAGAGAGAAATACAGAGGAATGATATTGAGAGAAGGAGTGATGCCTGGTTTGCTTCAGTTAGGTGTGGATGGGACACAGAGAGCTAAAGGGATGGCTCGAGAATTATTGTTGCTTCTCAGGGATTGCTCCAATTATGCTTCAACGAGTGGTAAGAAGAAGATGAAACATGCGATTATAGAGCAGATAATGCAGGAGATTGATGAAGAAGGTGAGGAATTGGCTGAGAGTACTTTGAGATTGGTGGAGGAGATGATTGCCAAGCTCAATACATGACATTGACGTGTATGTGAAGCTTCTAGTAGTTCGATCCCTCTGTTTGCTGTTTTGGGTTGTTATTGATGTTTAGGAGGCGATTTCAAGTTAGGATATGATAACCCAGCTTAGAAAGGTTAGGCTATTGTGATTTTGACAGTTTCTATGCACATAAGATTGGTTAGGCCATCTTCTGATTCTGGTATGATTCATATTAGACACTGGTGATATGAATTGATTTGGCATGTTCAGCTTTTAAAATTATCGATACTGATTCCCAAACCCTCGACCTCGACAGTTCAATGTCGGATTATAATATTCTGAGGCGTCTTACGAAGTTCGGACTTTCAGATTTGATATCCTTAACGCATGGCCAACAAGCAGCCAGTGATCTTGCAGCGTTCTTTTTAAAGAGGAGCTAACATCAACCTTTTGTTGATAACATCAGAAAGGAGAGAAGAGAAAACGAACATTCAACTTCCCATTATTATATATTTCTTGATAAGTGATCTTAAATGTTGTATCTAACATATAAAATCCGTTAAATTTTCTGGCATCGGAAAACTCAATTTCCCTTCATATGGGCAATCAACTTCCGAAACAAGTAATTATTAAACATTAGGGTACAAAGATGTGTATGATATATGTTTTCAAATAAAAGTCCGCGCCAACCATTATTTCCAACATTTCAAATCATGCGTCTCCCAGGAAGTTGCTTGTATCAGCTTCGTCCAGGCCCTACAAGAGAGGGCTATTTAGCCAATACAAGCTTTGGGGGTATACAAAGCTCCTGAACAAAAATTGAAAGTTCTTAAAAAGGACGGGATCTTTCCAAATGAATGCGCCTCAAGAAAATCAGGATATGAATCTTCCCAGGACAGGAACAAGATGGGATGTTTACCCAAACCATGAATGGCTACGTGTCTTCCGCTTACTCTCAACATGGAAGGTCTGTGCATTTTTTAAGAACAATTTGAGGATTTGTCTTCAAAACAAACTGCCTTCTTTTTAAACAGTAGAGGCCCCAATCATTCGTTCCCTCAATTCTTTGGGGATCATAATCACTGGACAGGAAGGTAAAGTAACAAATCTAGGTAATAAACTCCAAACAATCAGTTCAAGCTTAATCACCACAACACAGTTTGAACTTGCTATATGACCGGCGAAGGGGGAAAATACAGCATAATTGAACACTCAACAGCTAGAACAAATAGCCGTGTGCTCATGTTAACAAAGGACACGTAGTGTTCTCAACACTAGAATTGTAGGCATACTTCTACAATGCTTTCAACCAACAAACGGAAGAAGATTGTGTAACGAAACGGTTCTCATGATTATTTCTTCATTCCTCGAGCATGTCTAGTTTCTACAAAAGAATAAGGGTTACAAACCCTCAAGCAGCCTAACACATACGATTTAGAGCGTGTTCTAGCCTGACCTTCTATGAATTTTGTAAGCCACTGTAGCTGCTGCAAGAACTCCAAAAACACCAACAGCAATACGTACATTACGCTCTTCAAATAGGGGCCAGCTCCAACTTGATTTGTGCCCCTGCTTGGTTTCTTCAGTCCCTTTGTTTTTCTCAAAACTTGCAGTCATGCAACATGAAACCCCATTAGCACCCTGGCAACAACCACCCACCTTTTCATTCTTGCCCTTGTCGGTATAATCTCCATTAGGAACTTTCTGGTCATCTGTTCCCTTGACTTCCTCAACAGATGGTCCCATTTGGCCCCTGCAAAAATTTGCATGCAAATAATCAGTATCCCTCCTGTACAAGGGACTAAGAAAGTGCTTAAGAAACAGCTGATTCCATAAATTAACACCTAAAAATTACTGAAGATGATATCCTAATTAATATGAGAACCAAAGAATTTTTTTTTTTTTTGGAAGTCTAATTCATTTATACAGTATATACAAGGGTGATTGTACGAGCACATACTATATTTGACAAGACCATAATCAAGAAAGGAAACATACGGGTGAGACCAAGCATCAAGCAAATGAAGAGAGTAGTATCCACTTTTACTAACAGAATGTTCATATAATAAGGGGGATTACGAGTAATTCAGTCGCAGATACTTTTTATTGACTCATTCATTTTGGCCTGACTTGTTTACTGCTTTTGCAGATGACGTATTTTGCGAATTTCTTTTTTGAGTCCACAATCATGTTATTATGAAGATGCCTGATTATGCAGAAAGTAGACGCTAATAGAGAATAGAAGTTCTAATTGCATCAGATGATGACAAAGATTAAAAATCTAAACATCATCATAACAGATGTAGCAAAGTGCAAGGTAAATCATAAAGAAGAAAATTCCTAGTTATCTGATTTGGATTGGGTTATTGGTAAAATTTATTCTTGTTTTCATATCGCACAAGCAAGAAGCTCTATACCTACATCACACCTTAGTATAGCACAATAGGCTGTCATGACTGGCTTCAAGCAATAAAAAGAGCTATAGTTAGCTATTCATGACTTGGGTCTGAAGATCAAATGGCGACGACTTGATCATGTAGTCAAATGCCAAAGTATAATGTTCAGACTAGTTTTCCCCTTTTGTTTTCAAATCTCTAAATGACTAACATCCTAAATGATAATAAAGTGGACGGCCCTGTGCTCACTAACTCAAAAAGTTATCAGGACAGGTTTTCTGTTTTTTTATTATGTATAAAATACTTAGCCTAATAGTTATGAGTTGTTGGCTGGGCTTATGGCTGTATCCGTGTAAAACACCAACCTAGCATATGCAAGTTGCTTGAGGTAAGCCTCTTCGTATCAACCAAATAAGCACCAAAAGCACTGGCAGGCTGGCAACTGGAAGAAAAGCCCGACTCAACCAGCAATAGGCATTAAAACCTCCTGTTGCTTGCATCGGTACCTTTGACTACACTACACCGTATATCTATTTGATAAAACTCAAATTCTTTCAAATATCCCAATAAATTACACTGGCCTCGTCTTTAGAAGCAAATATATCCTTCAAATTAGAACTTCATTACATGATATAAAGTGGAGACAATTACAAAAGCACTGACCTACAAAGGCGTTTTATGACTTCTCCTTTTGCAATATGATGATCCAGAAATTCAGGCACATCATTAGGTGTAACATAACCGTACCTGAAATCAATTATCAAGAGCTACAATTAAAATATCAATATTTAATCTCCTCAACATTATAGAATATTACATTAGATAGCCTACCAGTGGCCCATAATTTTTCCATCTGATCCTGGACTGTATATGATTACATTGCCAGCATACTTATGCCCACCTACATGAGAGCAGGCCCAGACAAATACCTGATCCTTCAAACCTCGAAGCTCAATTTCTTCATTAAACTTCTCAATGAGAACTGGTCCACAAACACCACATCTAACATCACGACTGGCATGAGCGCAAACAAACACATATGAACCAGCGATCTCATCTTGCACTGCAGCAGACCATGGTTTACCATTCACCATAACATCTTCAACAAAGCTATCAATGTTTGACTCTGTCAAACCCCTTCAATCAAAAAAAGAGAAGACTTCAGAAATAACAAAACAAACTTAATATATGATAAAATTCCTTAACTTCTTGAATTCCTGCCATAATTTAAAAAACAGAATGTCTTTGAGGATTCAAAGAAAACCAACTTTAAGAGACTCCAAGAATCTAATTGTCCTTAGAGAAATTCAATTCACGAATTCGCAAGATATTCACACATAATACTTCCGAAGGAACTAATATTCTGAGAGTCGGATCAGATAGTTCGACTTGAATAAGCTAAATTTCAGTTACGGCTAATCACGCGAAAAGCACATTCAATCCCGAGCAATAAATCCGTTAGATGAATCAGTTCCAACTTCAGTTCAACAAATACAAGCAGAGACCTAACGCTAAAAGAAAGTGACTAATCAATTATAAATTCAGAGAAAGCTATCATAAGTAGCACTAGGATCGTACAATATTTAGAGGATTTACCTATACTTGATCATTTCCGGGAAAATCAACACGTCGCCATCCAAGAAGCCAACGTCCTCTCGTGCCTCGCATATTGTAATTTTAGTCTGCCAGATAAAATCAAACCAACGAGTCAACGTATGAATCGACTTTCAACAGCCAGAGCCGACTTAACTAGAGAGCAGTATAACTATTATGTAGCTGAATGACCACATTAACGGGGGGAACCACAAACCTTTATGGTGATATCGTTTTTGCGGGATTTAACAGTTGTTGCCAGAAGCTTCGGGAGCGGATCCGAGTCAGAGGCCTCAACGCGCGGAGGCCAAACCTCGTGGTTCTTGTAGCAGACGAAAACGTGACGGTCATATGCGTCGACGGTGCCGGCAAGATTCTCCTTGTACATCTCCGGCCTACTGAATCCGTGCTTGGAGTCATCGGCGGCAGCCGTAGAGAAGTTCTCGGAGGCCATGAAGGAAGCTCGATATAGGGTTTGTGGACGAAAGGACCGCAGAGAGTGAGAAAAAGATGGAGGAGGTTTGAGGAATTTAGTCGGTAGTACTGATGCGCGAGGGAAAGGAGGCCTAAAGGCTGATGTAAGAAAGCGTCCAAGGTGCGCGGTGTGCATTGGTTGGTCTAGCGGGCAAGTGGGAGATTCAACGGAGTGAATTTAAGCGCGATGGTTGCATTGCACGCGCTCATGATGCGTTTGGGAGCTAACTGTTTCTTTCTTGGCGGAGAGAAAACCAATTTGATTTCAGTATTTCACTAATTTAAAATCACCACTCAAAATTGATTTATTTATTGATTATTGAAAATACTGTTTTGTTTGAATATAATGAAAGGAAAGACTATAATCTGGGAAACATGGTATTTTTTTTTCAGCGATTAATGATTTCGGTATTGAAAACATGATAAATAACTTGAACAAAGGTAAGTAAGAGAACAAATGGTACCTCTTAAAAGAAAGGATGTAACGAAGTCAATTGTATGAATTTTTCAGTGATTTACAAATCTTCTGTTTGATGTAATGGTGGTTGTGACGTGGGAGATGGTATTCAACAGATGCGTTGTTATCATTCTTGTTGATGTTTTAAAAAAGCAGAGCAATAAAAAAAAATGAAACGTATGGAGAACTAGAGGATGTGAAAATGAGGCAGGTGAGGAAATTTTTGTCATAATATTTTCTTGCATCGCAATGCAAATGACGTGTCATGTTTATAGGTATGATCTTTCATGTAGACCATGCCTGTGGTAATGAATGACAAGCAATGAAGATTAAACCGTACATGTAAGCGTGGGTTAAGTTACAAGATTAATCAATTGAGCGGTAGAAAGAAAGCGAGAAAGGATTTACTTACAGAAATGGGAAGAAGTATTTAAATGAATGTTTTATAGCAAGATAACTACATCAATAACATAACATTATTATTATTATTTTAGAGCAACGATTCCCAATCAAAAGATCACACGTACTATGTGTCATGTTCATTTTCCCCCTTTGGCCTGCATATTGTGTAGTTCGGTGAAAAAAATGATTAGGATGCAAATTTAACAATAAATTTTTTGTGGGAGTGCATCTGGCACCATAATATATTCTTGAATGCTAAAATGCGCATAAAATTCAGCAAGCAAACAGAGCAAAAATAGCAACCCTATTAATTATTCTAAACGTCCATTAACTTTCTTCTTCTTCTTCTTCTTTCCTGCGCATGCCCCCCCCCCCAAATAGTGTCTTCATCTTTCATTTTTAACCACCCAACCTTCTCTCACTTCAACACTAACATCAGCCCCGTCCCATCCCACCCTCCTCGGAAGCAGCTTCCCCCTCCCTGCGTCACCGCCAGTGTCGTGGGTTCTCTTTAGTTCAAAAGCTTCCATTTGCAACACACCGTTCAAATCGCAAGCAAGCAATTCTCAATGCTAGTTGAGTCATCTTCTACGTTTTATCTTATATCTAATAAACGTAATTGCAAACAGAACAGAGGGGCATGCAAATACTGACACCTATTGGTACTAATAATAAGGAGATGTAAACTAAAGACTAGGAAAAGCTGAAGAGAAGAAGAAATAATGGCTGAGTTATGACTCCGAAAATTATAGGAAGTTGTCAGTGTGCTACATATAGCAAAGAGGAGTGGAAGAACATGAAAGGGATGGACGGAAGTTTACTGAAAGTGGTTTCTTCAGACACGCATAAGACAGGAACTGCAGAAAATGGAGTCCTCCTTTTGGAAGTCTCTGATATGCATAAAATCCCATTGGGTGTGACTTGTGAGACTAGCTAGCCATGCATGTCCCGTGAAATGATGGGTTATGCTGGATAGAAAATTGGAAACTGGGTCAGACTTGTAGAAGCCATAAAGGCTCTGAATTGAATATACAATTCAAGAGTTCAAATTGGGGCACGAACACTCACGCGCGTACATACAACTCTAACAGTGAGGCAAGGAGAGGGCAGGAAAAAAGTTAAAGGACGTCTAGAATAATTAATAGGGTTGTTTTTTTCGCTCAATTTGATATAATTTATATGTATTTTTACATCCAAATAAATATCATGGTGTTAAATACACATCCGTAA
>QFDD01010604.1:0-10833 GCA_006871305.1 Vachellia collinsii
GGGGGGGGGGGGGGGCGGGGGGCGGCCAAGGGGATACAAGAAAAAAAATATAACTTGTACTGAACTCGCCCTTCAGAAGGGTGAGTTCAGTATAATATCACACTCATCCTCTAAAAGGATGAGTTTGATTGTAATATATGGATAAATATTTTTAAAAGTGTAGTAATTAAAAAAAAAATTTACTGTTTACAGTATTAGGGTACAAAAGCCGAACATTAGAAGTTGGAGTCCATTCGGTATTCTCATGCAAATAGTGCCAAATGGTGAGGATCATATAAAGAAGATAGGTGAAGGGTAAAAATGCCAATTGACTATTGTCAAATATAAAGTATCAAATACTATCATTGAGTGTGAAAACATCTTTCAACTGTATAAAAAGTACAAAAATGTCACCAGTGTTAGGGTTTGTTTGGGAAGTAATAAAACCTAGGTTTCAAACCTTGGTTTCACAGAATCCGAGGTATGTATGTGAGAGAGTTTTATCTCGGCTTGCGTGAAAGTGATTTTGAGAATTGATTGACAAACAAACCCTTAATGGATAGCAAACGTCTGTCATTATTATTTTATTTTATGGGCCCCACGTCTATTTCTCTTCAACTTTATTTGGTGAATTGATAAGGGTAACAGAAATATTTTAATAATTATTTGATCAAAAGGAGATTAAATTTTAAATAATTTTATATTTTATTTATATCTTTTTTTTACTTTGTTTTTAATTTTAAGTTGACATTCATCTGCTCGCTTCGTTTGCGAATGGCATTCCCAGCGTAGCAACGTCCATGTTGTTCTTCTCAATAGCTTTCTTGACCTTGAGCTACTCGGATTTCTCTTCATTTTTGCACTTCCAGGCTTGACGTTGAAGCGAGTTCATAATCTGATTCATCAGCTTCTTATGTTCCCCATGATTTCCTCCCAACTCGTTACCTAGTCGGTAAGATCAAGACTAAAAGTTTCAAAAACAGAACCAGCGAAATTGTAAGATCAGCTTGGGTTTTCCGATAGAGTTGTGAATTGGGAAATTATACGAAGACTGCTGAAGAGCGCCTGCGAGGAGACAGCAGAAGAAAGGAGAAAGGGTTTTAAGTGATGAGTTGGTACCTATGGAATATTGAAATAATGACGTGGCTAATTTAGTTAACTATGATGACAATTTTCTCTCCCTTGCAAGTTGCAATTTTAGAGAGGGAAATGAGAGGAGAGGAAGGATTAGAAAAAAGATAAAAATTAACATTTCATCTTAATTCATTTTTCTCAATTAAACACTTATTTTCATTACATCGCTGACTTATTTTTCATAACCCTCCAAAACATTCAACCAAATAATGCCTTCATCTTTTCCACCCCTCTCTCTTGACACACAAGCTTACCCAGTGTCATGATCTTCTTCTTCTTCTTCTCCTCTCTCTGTCCTCCCTCGGCACCCCTATCTCACACTCACACACACCCACCCACTGCTCTCCCTCCTCGGACAGGATGCACAGATGGCTCATGGCTCTACCTTCTCTCTCTCATACACACATTTAAGCATGAAGAGCTGGGATCTGTGCATCAGAAATTCGGATCGGAGATTGGAATCCAACAAGAACTTCCCAGACCAGGAACAGCACTTGAAGATCGCAGTTTTCGCTATGGGAAGCTTCCGGAGATCCGAGGCTGTCTTCTGGTGCTTGTGCGGCGTCATTCAGACCAGGGCTGGATATGCCGGCGGATCCAAGAGAAACCCTGAATATAGAAACCTCGGTGACTAATATGTTTTCTTAATAATTTCAGATTTCATATTTCCCCTCGTTTGACAGTCGCAATTCAACCAATATGTGTTTTTCCCTATCTTTAATTGTTCAATTTCTCCCATACAAAGTATCAGATTTAGCAATACCAAAAAAAAAAAACGATGGTTAACAGTTCACTTTTGGATGACTAGCACAGCACTCTGATAATTTGGAATCATGTTCGTAGGGATTGTAAGTTGTGAACAATGCACTTTGTATTCAGATGTATTGAAAACATCCCATGATATGTACATGAACAGAATATACTTGCGGCCATTATTCTGTTGGCATAAACTTCAATGATTTTTATTAAATTTACCATTATGGTCAATATGATGATGCAGATCGAGTATGACCCAAGGCTGATTAGCTGTAAGGAGCTTTTGAGTGTGTTCTGGTCCAGTCATGATGCTAGACAAGTATTTGGCCAAGGTCCTGGCGTGGGTAATCAGTTCAGGAACAAGTGGGAGGGAGTGGCGGTGTATATGGAGAAGGTGGGGAAGGGGAGGTTTTCGACAAGGATGGTGGCGAGTCTGGGGGAGAGACAGGCGGACACGCAGAGCTAGGGCCGATAGCGTCGTCAGGGAACGGGGTGGAGGCGTCGGTGCCGGTGAGAGAAAAGGGGGGGAGGTCGAAGAGGGAGGAGGGAAGAGAGAGAAGGAGAATAAGTGTGGGAGAGAGAAAAGGATGTGGGATCCACCAATATGGACGTTTGCCTCCTCAATGCCACCATCAACGGTGGTGGCATTTTTACGTCGTTTTTTTATAGTTAATAGCCAAAAATCGGAAGGAAATTGATTGCTTCCATCTGTCCGTCCATCATGTGATATATTTAAAATATATATATAACATTGACAAAGAAGGATCAGCCTACCACACCGGTCTCCTTGTAGCTTCATAGAACAATTCATTATGAATGTTCTAGGAAGTTGTGGGTTCGAGGCATGGTATTTACATACTCCCTCCAGTTCCTTTCAACATTGTTCTTTCCAAACGGAGCATTGATTTGCTAATCCAAGAATCTGCCTCCCACCAGTTAAAGAAAGGCTAAGCCATGGCAAAAAAATAAAGACTAAGCCATGGCTCTCTCCCAGTGCAGGTGCTTTCCATCCTTCTCAGGTTTGTGTTGCAGAAGCAACATTACAATGATCCCCAAAAGAATCGCCAAGCAATCTCACACTGCAAGCAACGAACAAACAAATCGATATATATTCCATAAGGTAAGACATATACTAAGCCGTGCGTCTTCTTTCTCTATCCTTCATTTACAGATGCTTCTTCTTCATCATCATCTTCTTCTTCTTTGAATGGTTCGTCTGTGTTCCTAGATATGATTCAAATAATTCAAATCTCATTTTCTATTCTTACCATTAATCCAAGATTCTTTATATCATTCTATCATCTTTTTCTCCAGGAAACTTACCGCTTGATTCTATAAAAGCTGATTCATTGGCAAGTGCGGTTAGAGGAATCTCCTCTTTGAATCGATTACAGGTAAGTTGTCGTTGACCTTTTTTGCCAGATTATGCAGATATTTTTTTTTAATCTTAAGAAAGGTATGCTTAATTTATCACAAATGTCATGGATGATTGTTTTATAACTTAATACTCTATGTATGGTTCAGTTTTGTTTTTTTTAAAAAATAAATGTATTATGTGGTATATATTTATCGAATTTCATAATGTATGTTTGAAGATGAACACTTTGGAGGAAGAGGGCTATCTTCACCGTAAGGATAGAATAGTGCTCAACCACACAAAAACTATGAGGGAAATACACTCAAGGTCCCATAAATCTATATATACAATTACCAATTTGACTTTGTTTCATTGAAAAAATAAAGAATAATATACATTTGATTCTTTAAATTTATTTTAAATTTTAATTTAATTTTTTAAATTTAAAATATACACTTTTACTTATTTATTATTAGCATCTTTATTTTTATTTAACGAAAATATAGTTTAGTTGTGGATAGAGGAACAATCTTTTGGAGTAAGTTAAAACTAGTTGTGTTGAGACATGGTGCAGTAGTCGTTAATATAGACAATCAAATGAGGACAAGAGGGCAATTTCACATTTAAATTCTTTTACACCAATGATCCGTTTTTGGTATGTTAGAATTGAGAGGTGAAAAATGAAAATAGAAGTGGAATTATAAAATTTGATTATTTGTTGGAAGTGAGATTTCTATCAAAAATGGGTTCTATGAGTTAACCCATGAAACCCATTTCATTTTCATGGAAGAGAGATTTTTGAACCATTATACCCCTATTTATTTTATTTATTGATTAATTTGATTTGAAAAAAAGGTATATTAATCTTCTTACATTATAAATATAAATATTATAAATATAAATGTTAAATTAAAATAATACTTCATTTTTTTCAGCATATTAATCATATTTTTAATTTCATTTCTAGTTTGAATTTTAATTCTACTTCCATTTTCCCTTAAAATCAGATCTACGCACGAAACTTGCGAGAATAATTTCTCCTAACTTGAGATTGGTTTGGCGGAGTCTGGGACCACCTAGAGCTGCGTGCTTCCTAGAAATTGCTGAATGTCAAAGTCTGAACTAATTACTTGTCACATCAGTAATTGAATAATTCACCCAACCTCCGTACGTGTTTCAGTGTCTGTGAGCTGTGAAAGCAAGTGGATTCCTTTTGTCAGTAACTATTACGAAACCACGCAAAATAATTGGTCATTAAATTAGTTAAAAAAATAAATGTGGAAGAGATGTTAATTTATTTTTTCCTAACTAAATTTTTTTTTGAAGATGACGAGTATAGAGAGAATGAGTAGGATAAGAAAAGACAGACATAGGATAATTTGAGGTAAAATTGAAAAAAAAATGCATTACATTTATTAGACAAAGCCAAATTATTGACCAACCTTAAGAGAGATTATGTTTCTTGTGAATAGGACCGGAGACCGGAGAGATTATAACTTATCTTGAGCTTTGTACAAATATATTATGTGAAAGTTATGATCAGGAGCCACAAGATTTACAGGTTATGAATGGTACAACTCGCCCTGGATTCCTTATAAATATATTAGCTAGACACATTTGATCCCACTACTGTTTTTTTTTTTTTGGCCAGTGATCCCACTACTGTTAATAGAAAACTAAACCAGAAATTGTAGAAATCAATAAAAATGTGTAGTTATTAATAACTATACGGAAGTAGCGTTAATGTGTGTATGGTTTTGCAGATAAATGGATGCTCCTCAAGGGCCTAATTATGGCATCGAATTTAGGCGGGTTGATTCAGCTAGTTTTAGGAGACCTTCCCTTCATCTTTTGGAGGATACAAGTAACTAGTCTATCCATATTAATCTCTCCAAAGTCTCTAGCTGAAGAAAATTGGTGTGATCGTTTTATTTTGTGCTTCCTGATAATTTTGCATAAATTTTGATTCAATTTCGGTGAGGAAGTTGATGGAATGCTTTTATCCAATAAAAGTATAAAAGGATTTATGTTACTCTCCTTATGTAAATTTAGGTGGTTCTTCTTTCATTTAATACGTTAAAGTTGTTGTTATCACCGACATTTGGTAAGATATTTCACTTAAATTCATTATCATTACCTTAATTGTTAACATTTGATAAGTTAAATTTGTTTTTCCTCCGGTCCAATGTATAAGACGTTGTTAAGTAATTTACGCATTCAGTGAATATTAGATAAGTTATTTAACGTGTCTTAAATTGGTAAAATCTGCATATGCTTATTAAAGAATGTGATTTTTAAATATTGATTTATAATCTATCACATATCTTGCTCTTATCTGTATGGGGGTAAAAGTGGAAATAAAAGTGGAAAATAATAATTAATTACTCTGTCAACCTCTTATATTTTGGACTAAACCTTTTTTTTTTTAACAAAACTTTCATTTTTTGAAAAATTAAGCGTATTTAAATAATTTTGTTACAAAATGAAATCCCAAAACATCACAATCATCAAATTACTTTTGAAACGCATATTACTCTTCCACCTCAAGTTAATAAACTCGCCAAAAGCACTTCAACTTTGTTTCAGGGGAGGCTAGATTCAAGTACATAAAGTTATGTGTGCCTCTTTACAAATACGCATTAGAAGGGAATTGGGAGAAAGCAAAGCCCATGTTGTTAGATCATAACAGAATGCTCCTGAATGCTGCCATAGCAAAAGGATGGCCAACAGTTCTTCATGTAGCAGCAGGAGCAGGCCATTTTCACTTTGTGAAGGAGCTCGTGAGCTTGATGGAAGAAAACGACATAGGGTTGGATTTAAAAGACTCCAGGGGAAACACTTCCTTCTGCTTCGCTGCAGCATCAGGGAACCTGGATATTGTCAAATTAATGTGCCAAAAGAATCGATTCTTGCCGACAGTTAGAGGTGGAAATGGTTTAACTCCTCTTTTTTTTGCTGCACAACAAGGAAGAGCTGACGTGGCATGGTTTCTATACCCTGAGACTGTTGAAGCTTTGAATGAAGAAGAGAGGAGCATGTGTTTCCTCACTTGCATTGGCTCTGGTATTTATGGTAAGTGATGTTGCTAATAAAGCATGAACACACTTATTACGCGTTAAGCATTTGATGCATATTAATTACTTGTCTGGTCTTAAATGCAAGAGTTGTTGTAGAGGAGTTTGCTTTGGTCCTGATAGGAGATTAGCATCTATTTTAAGCATCTGCGCTTAATATCTTGACTACGTTTTTCAAATTTCTTAGATTTAGCGTTAAAAATGTTGAAAGATAAGGGCGAACTTGCATTAGCAACAAATGATGAAGGCATGACGGGTTTGCATATCATGGCTCAGAAGACAGACTTTGGTCATCATAGTCCCCAACGTCAAAATCAACTCATAAGTTCTGGTAATTCATTTGCCACCACTATAATAACTACATGTTAGGAAGACCAGAAAATTAGTCTTAACTTGCTATATATATACGTATCAATATATATGCATATATGCTTTTCAAATAATTAAATTGTATCTTTTCCACTCAAAAAATAATTAAATTATATCTTGAATGTGTGCATGTTATATATTTCAGGGGTGAAGCACAGTGCTGCTCTTTCACTTGTTCGTTCAATCTGGCTAGGAATCCTAAATCTTGTAAACTCAGAGCAAGAAATAAGAAGAATCATAAATGAGCCATCAAGACTATTATTTGATGCTACAAGAGTTGGAAACTTTGACTTTCTAGCTGAGATTATGGGATCTTACCCTGATTTAGTATGGGACTTGGACAATCGAAAGCAAAGCATAATTCATATTGCTGTTACGTATCGTCACCCTAAAATCTTCAATCTCATCCGAGATATATGTGCGACTAAGGATATCATAATGTCGTATGTAGACACAGATGATGGAAACAATATATTACATTTGGCTGCAAAGTTAGCACCAGCCGATCGACTTGAATTGGTCTCCGGAGCAGCTTTCCAAATGAAGCTTGAACTATTATGGTTTGAGGTACTTGGTCCTTATCATCACCTATAAATGAGATGGCTATGGCTATAAGAATCAGAGGTATTATATATAGTGTAAATGTGTAAATTTAACAATGAAGTTATTGGTTAAAGAGCATCCAGCAGAATTAATTTTTTAAAGGTGTAAATTTAACACTAATTAATTAATAAGGGTGTAAATTTAGTAATAATCAATCAATAAAGGTGCAAATTTAGCAACATTATTAACCCTTCTTTAATTATGTTAACCAGCTGGTATTATATATATATGAATGAAATTAATATATGAACAATCCTTTTGATATGACAGGAGGTGAAGAAGATAATGTTACCATCATATGTGAATATGAAAAACTACATAGGTGAAACTCCACAAGAGTTATTCACTAAGGAGCATTTTGCATTACGAAAAGATGCAGAGTCATGGACGAAGAGGACTGCCAACTCTTGTATGGTTGTTTCAACTCTTATCGCTACTGGAGTGTTCACAGCCGCATTTAGCATACCGGGTGGTATCAATGATGGTTCAGGGACTCCAAATTATCTTGGGAAACGATCATTCATGATATTTGCAATATCAGATGCTATTGCAATGGTCTCATCTTCAACCTCCATACTAATCTTCTTATCTATTCTTATCTCACGTTATGCAGAGTATGACTTTTATGAGTCTCTTCCCTCAAAGTTGATATTTGGATTAGTAACTCTCTTTATGTCTATAACAGGCATGATGTTTGCATTTGGAAGTGCCTTCTTCGTAACATATGAACATGGCATAAAGTGGGTTCCTAGCTTCATTTCTGTGATTTCATTTTTTCCAATAGTCATATTTTTGTTTCTGCAATTTCAACTTTTTTATGATATTATTTACTCTACATATTATGTAAGGTCTTTATTTCGACCGAGCAAGCATATACTTTACTGAACATACAGAGGCCAATTGAATGTATATTTTGGCCTCTCGTTTGGTAATGTATAAGTAATTCATGTTGTATTATTATCAATCACTATGTAGTTTTTGTATGGGAAGCCAATCATTTCATAAATAATGGCAGAATTTGATGCATATGCGGATCACATGTTTTTTAGTTTTTTGAAATATTTATTTTATCAATAACTTTAACTGAGTTATTGCCTCATTAGAGTAGTCACGAGTAGAGACTTTACAACTCAAAAAATGTCTTCATTCTGACAATCATCCACCCATTCTTCCAGTGCCGAAAATTTGGCGAAAAGAATAAGAATTAAGTCAAAATAATGAGTTGAATTATAAAGAATGATGTACAAGTTTTTGTGAAATAACAAGGATAAAAAAAATTACTTTTTCCTATAATTTTGAGGTTATGATATAAATTTACTTTGAAAATTATCTTTGAGTAACAGTATTCTGAAATTTTTTTAGAGCAATGTTATTATTTTACTATTAAAAATGTTAACGGTCAATTAGTTTTTCAATGGAATAAATAGATTTTACTTCATTTTAAAACTTTTGATGCAATATTATCCATTAAGAATTTTACGTAATATTATTTAAGACAGAAAACTTTTAAAACAAATTCCATAATTTTTTATGGCAGTTACCAGTCTCCTAGCCGATAACACTTAGCAGTAACAGTGCCAATCAATTCGTGCATTTCGTTGAAGACAGGCGCCTGCTAACAAAAACGCCAGGGATTCAGACAAGTAAGCAAATTCCACTGATCTAAACTGGTGACTTGTTGATGCCAACATGCGTTGCACCACCAGCACAAAAATCTATCACATTTTGAGCTCATATGAACATGACAGAAATGCTCTGAAGGTGTTTCTCGCTATTCATCAGACATAGATTCAAGTAATGTGCTTAAAATAAACGATTTCATTTTTGAATGTGACAATACTCAACCAGACACCGATTAAGATTTGGGAAAAAGATTCCTGCTTTATCTTCTTATTGTGAACTAACAATCTCTCCCAGGCACTTCGACAATCCAATTTATTATGTAATCACATCATCTCCAACATGTGGAAATGAGAAATTTTGAGCTCACCTTTCCATTCAGTAGGTATGATTCTATCAGTGAATCATATTTTTAGAGTTTATTATAGAGATATATGATGGAAGGCACGCACAAACGACAACTATGCAAGCAATACCTAAAAGAATCGGAGTACAACAGAATTCAAAAGTTCTTTGGTTTGCACGAGCACCTTAAGGTTTAATCCCGTGCTTATGATCATCATTTACCAGAAATTGATGCAATTGTTTAAGCAACATTCTCCATAAATCTAGTCCTAACTTCAAAATAATAAAAATCTACACCTTAAAAAAAAAAATTCAGGCAGGAACCATTCATCTAGGTGGAGCAGAGACCCATCCCATCCAATGTCAAATTGATTTCTGTTTAACAAAAACATTAATAGAAATAAGGGGCCTATAACTACTTGCAACCATGTGTTCTGTTAGAATCAAATTCAACAAGTATCGAAAGGGAAAAGAAAGACATTGGTTTACCGGAGTGTGGTGAAGAGACTGAGATTGAGTATTGGAAATGAAACAATGTAATTATCTCCGTTCTTCAAATACAATCGCCCCTGTAAAACTGATTCCCAGTTGAGCCCCGAGTAAGCGCGTTCGTTTGTATTTCGTAATTGTGAAGGAAGAAATGAAAAGGGGAAATTCAGTGCACCAATCATGGGGAAGACCACAGAATCCTTATACTGCATCATACAAGAAGAAGTAGCTGAGGAAGAACACTAATTATGATTTAGTTTTCCTGCAACAGATTCGTGAGAAGAACAAAAAAATGGCCAAGCTTTTCAATTTGATGTCGCTGCAGAGGAGAAAGGAGGACTCCGGAGGCAGGCGCAAGGAACTTTATTTATTGGACTCGAATATTGGGCTGTCAAATGCTGGACTCTTGAAGAGAAGCTTAATTGTTAGTCAATGTACAGTAGGGGTGTGCATCAACCTGGAAACCCGACCCGACCTGGTGCTGCCCAACCCGACCCGGTCCTGTCCGAAGCTGTAGCTGGTGGTCCAAAGACAAACTGGACCAACTAGACTAGGGACCAATGCTTCAGACCAATTAGTCTGGTCCAGTTGGGCCCGAGATTTTTTTTTTTTTTTCATTTCATATCCTTCACTGTTCAGTAGCCCAAATGCCCAATAGCCCATAATGTCTTTGCACATAACCCATTGAAAATGGTGAAACTGCGTAGCCCAAATGCCCTTTTTTTTTTTGTTTATACTGTGCCTGGGATATTAATTCATTTGGGTGATTTTTCTGGCGGTGGAAATGGACTTTTTTGGGATATTATTGGAGGGGAGTAGTAATGAGTGTATTTGTAACAGTGGATTGTATCATGATAGATGTTTTTTTCAGTTCTTGTGATTTATACATGTTGGACAATGGACATTAGAACATTATATATTTATACTTAGCATTAACTTTTTTCTGTTGTGATTATTTCTTCTTTAATTGTGTCTCCCATGTAGGTTGAAATATGGCCTCTTTGTCCCAAAAAAAAATGCTGAGGATAGGTAGTCTTCTTAGTTCATGACTTCATTATGCATACTTTGTCAAACAAAAAAATTGAGAAAAAATCAAATAAAAAAAAA
>QFDD01010605.1:0-11532 GCA_006871305.1 Vachellia collinsii
TATTAGCTCCTCATTTTTTAAGACTAAATGAATCTGGAAAGTCATGCTTGCTCATCTTTTAGACTTCCAAATTAAAGTTCTGCACAAATGCTTTCTTGCCAAAATGGCGAGGCATATGACTCAATGCAAACAAGAGAATCTTCTATCCATTCCATGATCATCAAGAGAATCTTGGATGTCTCTTAAACATCAAGGATACCAGGACCAAGACATTAGTATATACATACAAATCACCTTTTGTTCATCTTCATTTTATGGCCTTTAGTTATATTCATCTTCTGGATATAGAACTAGTTAAATAATCTGTAATAACTGTCGTGACTCTTGAATGTGAATTCTTCTGATTTTACTCAACTGTGTGTGTGTATATTTCTTGATTAATATTACCACCCTATCAGCGGAAAAGCTGTTCATAGAATGTTGAGAGACATGTCTGAGAATCCAAAGAAGTGGGAAGGAAGAAAGATCCTTTTCATTCACACCGGTGGCCTCCTAGGCTTGTTTGAAAAGATGGATGAATTGGCTTCGTTATTGGTAGGGAAGAATTGGCAGCGAATGGATCTTCATGCATGAATCTGTTCATTCGAAAGATTTTCTGGAGAAGAGATCACGACCCTTGCTTTGCCTGAATCACCTGTTGTGAGGTATCTTCAGAAGAGATGATGGTAAAATGGCATAATGCCTATCTCCAGTTTTCTTACATTATTTCAGATGTAACATATCCACATAAGTTTGTGGAGATATCTTAGAATATAATAAAAATTGCCCATGAACTCTTTTAAGATGATTAAACTTTCTAGAATCAAACAATTTCCGATGTTATGTGAGGTTGTTAGTGTCACTATCATTCAACACTCCGGTGATCAATCCAAAAGGCGAAAAAGTTTTTTTTTTTAAAAAAATATTTCAGCTTGCATTGCGAATTGATGTTAGAATATCTACGGGTAGAGTTGAGAAAAATGGTTGAATCTGTGGGTCGATTTAATTTAGACCCTTTTCATTTTTGAAAATTATCTATAAGATTTTGTACAATATTAATGATGTTGCAAATAGTTTGATTTATTTGGTCTTAGAGAATATGTTAATGATTTGAGTTTTAAATATTGGGCTAATTTAATCTAGACTTTAAAGTACTTTTCTAAAAGTTCTTTTTGGGAATTTGCTTTTTCCGGAAAGTGTTTTCTTTACCCCGTAATTTGCTTGACCGTTGTGGTGGCCAGCCACTGAAGCAATAACCCGAAAAGGAGACTTGTTGGGCATTTGTTGCGACCCATAATAGTTGCCATTATATTGTATACAATTTAGATAAGCATGGAAAGTGCCACTTAGTTGTATCTCCGGTCGTGAAGTTTGGAGAAGCATCTTCACAGCTTAGTAAAGTTGGGTAGACCTACTTGTTGTGGTCAATTTTGAAAGAGCGTGTTTGGCTTGCTCCCGTGCTCACAGGGATATGCCCCAGTGGATTATGAATTAGGGGCCCTACCCTTGGATCGTGGGTGAGCCTAACCCCTTTCCTATAATTTTGTGTTCAAAATATTAGATAAGCAGGTTTGATACGTCAAAAGGATGTGTTTTTCAACTTTTTTTTTTTTTTGCCTCAATGTAGAGCTATTATTCAATTATTTACCATTTAACCCATTTGGTTCGTAAATTTTATAGGAATGTAATGGAATGTAATGAGTGAGAATGTAATGTAATGGAATGATGATTACATATCATTTATTTGATATGTTATCAAGGAATTATATAATGAAATTTATATTTTCTCTATAAAAATTTAAAAAAAATTGAAATAATTTTTTTAATTCTATTAAGACTAAAAATGAAGGATATAAATATCTAAATACTTATTTATAAAATATACAAGTACTCATATGTTAATTTATACAACTAGTAATCCATATTACATAACCAAATCTATGTAATAGGCATTATTTGATTTGATGTAATCCATTGTAATCAAGATTACATTTAATTGTATTACTATGCCAATCAAACAATATAATCAATAAAATGTATCAGGATTATAGATAATCCTATTTCATGTAATTGAACCAAACGGATTATTAAAGTTAAAGAAATGGGTTGAGGTTGTGGATAAACCCATTTAAGACCCTTTTATTGTTTTTTGAAAATTGTTCATACGATGTTAATATTATTTTCACATTGTCAATGATGTTGTAAATATTTAGTTGTTCTTATTTTTTAAAGAATTGAATTTCATAAAATAGTTGATTTATTTGATTTTGGAGGATGGGTTATTAATTTGAACTTTTAGCAATGGGTTAATACTTTTGACCGCCATATTGTAAACGTGCCAATGATAATGTAACTTTAATATTTTATTCAATAATATATTTAATTTTATATTCAGTAAAGTTATCAGTAAATTTGATCATTTTAACCAATATTTAAAATCCTAAATTCCTATCTTTTTTCCTATTTATTTTTGTACTTATTCACATGTTTTTTCTTTTTTTTGATCTATTTGTGTTTAAGCAATCAATTAATCCGACTGAGCACATGTGATAACTTGCCAAATCCAGGCAAAGCATATCAATTACATTACGGTCCAGGTTCATCGTCCGTTGACCCACTTGAGCATGGAATGAGATGGTGTACACTCTCCACCCCTACTGCCTTCATCTTTCCAACCCTCTGATTCGTCCCACATTGAGTCCCCAGAGTCTTCCCCTGTTGCAATCCCCTTCTCTCAAGTTCGACGACGCTAGATTTCTTCAGAAAATGGACGCTAAACTCAATTGCAATGCCATTACCAGCACCACAGACACAGACGATTCTTCCCGATCATCTGGCTTTGACTTCCTCACCAAGAAGACTTACTCGCCTCCTTCCTGGGCGTCCCATCTCAGTCCCTTACCTTCGCACATCTTCTCCCTTGCCCAGGTAAACAAATTCACTCAATCTCTCTGTTTCTGAATTCTCACTTCATTCCTGTTTGGTTGCTTAGATCGCGCAAGAAAATTTAATTTCTTCAATTTGAAGTTATACTAAAATAACTGCAATTTCTTTTCTTGCTATCAGCTACCCACTCCAATTCACAAATGGAATCTGCCTAATCTGCCTGGAGGCACGGAGGTGTGGCTCAAGGTATTAACTTGCTGGGTTTGTGTTATTTAAACTGTTGGTTGTTGCTGTTGCTGCCATTCAGAGAGAGGATGCAAGCAAAAACGTCAAGAAATAATTTTGGTTATATGATTTAACAATATGGTTTTCTGTTGTCCAGGACTGTTTGTTAATAGGTCTGTTTGTTTACCATTTCGTATAATACCTTGATGTAATAATTTTAATGGCAAAATCCGATGGATCAGATGTTAGAACCTCATTTGAATTCACTGTGTTCATATTATGTATTTTAACTGTTTCTGAGTATATTGTATATATACATTCACTTGGATAGATGTTCAATGTGGATGTATTTTCTTGCCTCCGTTCAGTCTTTGTACTGACTGCAAAAAAATGTCCGATATAGCGTGATGACGTTACAGGAATGCAATTGAGTGGAAATAAGGTCAGGAAATTGGAATTCTTGATGGCAGATGCCGTAGCACAAGGTGCAGATTGCATTATTACAATTGGAGGCATCCAAAGCAATCACTGCCGTGCAACTGCTGTTGCTGCAAAGTATTTAAATCTTGACTGTTATCTCATACTGCGCATTTCTAAGGTTAACATTTTGGTTTTCTTCTTTCATACATCTCAATAACATTTTGCTCTAATAATCTGATACGGTTTGATAGAGACCTTTAATATTATATTTAGAAGTCTTTATCTATTTGCAGGTACTTGCTGACCAAGATCCTGGATTGACTGGCAACCTTCTAGTTGAGCGTTTGGCAGGAGCTCACATTGAACTTATATCCAAAGAAGAATATTCAAAAATTGGTGCTGTGGTGAGAATATTTTGGCTGTTTGATACCAACCATTTTTTTACAGTTGTAATTCATGAATTACATTATTGTTGCTTTGGATTCAGTCAGCATTATTATTTTCAGTACAAAAACTGCCCCCTTGAATTTTTTTTTTGTTGGAGAAGAATCAAGAAAGATTTTCTTTGTGCACTTCACTGCAGCTGACGCTGTTTGTTTGTACTGACCTGCTTTAGCATAACTTTTTTAAGAGAATTGTATTATCTAGACACTGAAAGCTGATATGTTTTTCCCTGCTTCACAAATATCATTCATTTCAATGGTATTGCCAGATGCTTTTTGTTCATATGCTATGCATTGCTCTGAATTCTATTAGCATTGCATTTCACCACCAGTTTGTATTCCATAAATGGAAGGAAAAAAAAGAAAAGGAAATTGGTTTCTATTCATTGACCATTGGTTTTGTACTTACTGAAGGTGGATAGAGATTGATATCCCTTTATCAACTAATGAATATGAATTCAATTCGATGGATTGATTTGTGATCCATATATGTAGCAAGTTATGTCTATTGGAATCTATTTTTGGAGTCATCTTCATTGCTACATTTTGATATTTTTGTTTTTGGTCAATATATTTTGATTTTTGTTGATTACTGACTAATGTGTTGTTTCCTTAGACACTTGTCAATGTCCTAAAAGAAAAGTTGATAAAGGAAGGGAGGAGACCATATGCTATTCCTGTGGGAGGATCAAACTCTCTAGGAACCTGGTGAGACTATGACTTTATTGTCTTTTCCCCTTTTCTTCATTTGCACTAATTTCCTTAATTCCATATTTGGCATGAACGATATTTTAGTACACAGAACCAATTATATTGACCATGTGTCGTTTTTAGATTACAAATTATTCATTAAGGAAAGGAAATTTTAATATTTGTTCACCAGAGTACCTTCTGTTCAATAAATAAATAAATAACTTGTTCAGTCTATGCAAGTTTTTACTATGGGTATAATACTCCCTCTATCCCTAATACAAGTTCCATTATCAAAATTCATTTTTATGATTGTGACCATAACCAAAATAATTTAGGACTTTTATAAAATCTCTAAACTATTTGAAAATCACTTATTTTAAAGTTTAGACAAACTAGTTCTTAATGTCCATGCAGACAATGAAAGCATCTTCATAACGTGAAGCGTATTCTCCATTAACCAATATCATTGAAATGGAGCATTTGCAACTTCAAGTCTTTTTGAAATACAAAATCTCACATCAATCCCATTATGCTGAGTAGTTTAAATTACACTGCATAAGTCCATAGACATCCAACTTAGTAAGGAGTTGACTTAACATGATTTGGGGTGACACTTGAATCGGCAATCGAGAGATGCAAACAAATGGCATTTCCGTTCTAATCAAGATATTAAAGCCCGGACTGGCATTTGAGTCGATTGAGTTAGTGGGTTAAATCAGGGTCAATCTCGTGGGTAGACTGGTCATATCAAAATAATATAATTTAATAAGAAATACTCATATTTGATTATGAATAAGTTAATATAATAATATTTAAATAAAAAGGATCTCTCAAGACATAATGTTTTGATACACACATGTTTCACACAACTGTTTGATTCTAACAATAATAAAATACAACATTGAGAATATATATTTATTCTTATAGTTCTTCAAAAGTTACAAAGCAACAAAATAATGGAACACTAAAACATAGTCACTAATAGTTAATGACAGTATAATTTAGTGATCCAATAAATAAAGGTAAAAAATCCTCAAAATGGTGATAAACTAAAATAATAAATCCAATTAAGGTTAGTCTAAGTTTACTAAAACTAAAAATAAAAAATTCAGAAATTCTTTTAAAAATAAGCTTAACCTAGGTTGCTTGGTTTATGACTGGGTCGCCTTGGGTCAAAGTCACTCCGATTTGGGGGCCTAACCGGACTGGTTAGGCAACTGGATCGTCAGTTTCCGGGTCAACCGGCCGGTCTGGGTTTCAATAAACTAGTTCTGATTTATTGTTTAATGAGTACCACCCAGAACAAAAGTTTTTTTAATGTTTCTCACTCAATTAAATTTGTGAGGGCTTGAGGAGAGTTTTGAATTGCATTGTGTTCTATTTCCAGACTTTTGGATATTATATTATCTATCAAAATAACATATTTGATATGATTTACTCTATTCAGGGGTTATATTCAGGCAGTTCGGGAGATTGAGCAGCAGATTCAAAGAGGGCCTAGCAATATTAAGTTTGATGATATTGTTGTAGCATGTGGCAGGTTGAGTTCTGCTTGCTTGATATATGTTTTTATAGATTTATTTAAGGGACTGTATCTATGTTAAAAAAGGCTTTTATTGCATCCCTCTAGGATATTCTAATGAGCCTCAACTTGATATATAGTCAAGTGATTAATGCATATTTTTTAAAATGATGGGGATGGTCGTTCCTATCAGTAAATAGATCAAGAGGTCCATTGCAACGTTTTTTAGTTCAGGATTTCATTGCCCAATGAGGTGCAAAGTACAAGGATAGAGGTAAGCTTAGCTTCCTCTAAATTATTTGTATTTATAGCATCAACTTTCAGCCAAATTTCCAGTGAGTGATTTAAGAAGTATTAGAATAGTGAACTGTATTTCAAAAGAGCATGATCTGTTGAGTCATGGTTTACAATGATTTCATCTACTTATCATCTTTTTTTGTTCATTTCCAGTGGGGGTTCAATTGCTGGTCTGTCTTTGGGATCATCATTGAGCTCATTGAAAGCTAGAGTATGTCTTTCTTTAGTAAAACTCTCACCGTTCATGTTATTGCATGCTGTAAATATCATTTATGTTCTCCTCATGGTTGTAGGTGCACGCATTCTCTGTTTGTGATAGCCCTGATTACTTCTATGACTTTGTCCAAGGGCTCCTTGATGGACTTGAAGCCGGTGTTAACTCACGCGATATTGTCCATATACTAAATGTGAGTGTCTTGGTAAAGTAGAAGAGGTCAATTTCTTTGATTGATAAGATTTGGTTGGTTCTATTGTCCAAATGTAGACATGATATTTCTGGGCCTTCCTGCTGGAGTTTTTTGCCCTGATTGTAATGGTGTTCAAGGGGCAAAAATTTACACTTATGGAAACTGCTATATTTACTCATTTACGTTTTTTTTTTAAAAAAAAAGAGGCCCTTTTTTTTTTGAAAAAGGATGTAAAATGACTAAATGAATTTAATTGTTGGTCCGTATGAGTCTTTGTTAATTTAACATAAAGCAAGCATGATTTGATGTATAAATTAGCAATGCTATTGTACTTGTTTTCAATATCCTAGCGTGTCACGTGCAAAGACGGATTTACTGCATACACAGGTATATCAAGAGGATACGAACAGTGATTGGAAAAATAGAGACTATCATCGTACAAAATGTGAAATGCAGTAAGAAAAATAAGAAGGTTCAATATTGTGTTGTCTAATTATTTCTAAAAAATATACAAAGGACATAAATATTTTACTTTTAGTGTATATATGCATAGAGTGTATTCATATGCATCTATGCATGTATACAATATGTTCTTTGACAAAGGATAGGGGAGACTGAAGAGAGAACTCAAATGAATTTATTGAGTGAGATCTTTTGATTAATTATATATTTAAAGATTTGGTTTTTTATAGAGTTCTATGGTGCAGCGCAATTCATATAGACAACCCCACCTAGTGGGATAAAAGTCTTGCTATTGTTGTATATATGTATCTATACCAGAATATACTTTCTTGCAGAAAGTTGGATCTTGTCATAGTTTAGAAATCAATAATCAAACCCCTAGAGACCTTCTTTCATTAACAAGTCATAAGTGTCCTTTTAATTTTGGTGCAACTTTGATATCTGATACTACTGACTAATACAGATTCAAGTTTTATCAAGTGCGAAATAAATATGATAGTCAAAACTTGCTTTGTCATTTGGATAAGTTTGCTTATTGTTTGATACCAAAAATTCAAGTATATTTCTTACGTTTTTGACAGGCCAAGGGTCTTGGCTACGCAATGAGCACGTCAGAGGAGCTTAATCTTGTAAAAGAAATCTCTAAAGCTACTGGCGTAATTCTTGACCCAGTATACAGGTATTTATCTCTTAAATGTATGTGTTCATGGGTTCATTAGCCTCAAAGTAATTAATTTGCCTCTAAGATGGTGAACCAATTATTAGCTCATTAGTTGGCAAGACTGAGGACTGAGTCATATCATGCTTTTTCATCTTTTGGACTCACAATTCCAAAGATCATAACTATGGTTTTTCTTTTTGGTCAAATGGTGAACTTTATGATGGAAATAACGTTGACCTGAATGCTGTTTTATTTACTGAAGTGTATGTATGGTTTTTTAATACACTGCCAGCGGAAAAGCTGCTTATGGAATGTTGAAAGATATGTCTGAGAATCCCAAGAAGTGGGAAGGGAGAAAGGTCCTTTTCATCCACACAGGCGGCCTCCTTGGCTTGTACGACAAAGTCGATCAATTGGCTCCGTTGGTAGGGAATTGGCGTCGAATGGATGTTGATGAATCTGTTCCTCGACAGGATGGCACTGGAAAGATGTTCTAGACAAGAGAGAGAACCCTTGCATTGCCTGAATCACATCTTGTGGTATTTTGTTATCAGCTGTACTTCGTGGTGAGGCAGACAGTGTACTATCAACAAGATAGTGCCTGTTCAACGCTCTCTCAAAATGGAATCTGTTCCAAACATATATATCATGGTTCCTTACTTCGACGGGTACAAATATCTAAATTTTACAAGTTACAACGCAATAACCGTACCCAAAATGAAACACTGCAATTGCGTCATTCATGATTTCATGTCACTATTTTTGCTTATTTTTCACTGAATACCAATTTTGAGATGAACGATTTTTGCTATTTTCTAAGGTACATGCAAGAATATTTTTTTTTTTTGGTTCAAAAATTTTTGGAAAGGGATTGGGCTCACCCACGATCCAAAGGCAGGTGAAATCTCCCTTCCTTCTATTACATGCAAGAATTAGTAGAGTTAGTAGTTGCATTTGGATTAAGTAGTTAATTGGGCTTATTGCTTATCCGTGTAAGGCCCAGCCCACTAAAGGGCCCATGCTTCATGCTTTTTGTCTATACTGGCACCTATTGATGGACAGATTGATAATAATGTCAATGGAATAATTCATTCACATACGTTCTCCCTTTTTTTTTTTTTTGTGCCCGAAAATTCACATACGTTCTCCTGGACCATAATACAATATGCTATAAGAGTATTTTTTAAAAGATAATCGATTATATGGGATTACCCATAAGGTTATTTACCTAACTAAATATAATATAAACTATATAAGAATTTTATTGAAAAAATCCCAATAAAAAATAGTTGAATTATTCAAATTCTAATTTTGATTGTTAAACTTAACAAATAATTAATTTGATTGTCTGACACAATTAGAAATTTAAAAATTACTTTAAATTACCTCCATATAGATAAATTATTAAAAAATCACCACATCCCTTGATTATTAAAACATCAATAATGAAGATAAAACCATATTAATGGATTATTTTCATGAAACAATATTGTTTCACAAAAAAATTTAACTTCCCATAAACATTTGTGGATTGTCAATTGTTTTACCTAGATTGTCATTCCCTTTACATGTTATATACATATGCTCGCTTCTCTCAGTTATATTGAAAAAGGTTTGCAAGTTCCACATGATCAATGAGTTCCATTAGAGTTTTTTCATCAAATGTCATAATGTATTTTATCTCATTACTAATACAATTAATATCAATCCATGATGATATCATTACTCTCATTTCTTCAAGTGTCATCCCTTATCTTATAGTTTTTACTCTTACACTATCCCCATTATATTGAAATTTTCTTTCAACATTCTTCTCAAATTGTCTACCAACATGGAAAAAATAAAATAGTTCTTTTTTAAATGTTGATCTTAAAGTAGATGTCATTTTCTCTGCCAACCTATATAAAACAAATCAACATTCATCATAATCATATAATTTGATTCAATTGATTGAATTGAACGAAACAAAAGGTACGAAGATATTTGGTAGAAACTATTGGGAAAATATCGCATTACCTGGGTCTAATACCATACTATACAAAGAAACCTTTATATTGGAATATCGTATGTTAATGACCAACCAAGCTAATTTTGCTAATTTAGACATGGATATAATGTGACTTAAATATGTTTAAATTAAAATAATATTTATAAATTAAATTACGATTCAATCGATTATTCAAAAACATAAATATATGATGAATATTTAAATGTATTTATACTCAAATAATATATGTTATCTTATCAACTGCAATAGAAGAAAGATTATGATAAATTGTTATATCTTATATGTAAAAGATATAGATATTTTGTCTTCCCAGAATATCCCAATCCATCTCTACTCATAGACTCCGTTCCCCTCAAAGGGAGATGATCCCATAACCGTTGGGCTCGTTCGCTCAGCCTTCTCTCTCCTAGACCTGTTCTAAGGTAATTTATTTGCCTATTCATACCTATACGTATAAATATTTATATATGTCTTGCTTTTATTCTACTTCCAGTTATATTTTAATTTCAATAAAAAAAGCATTAACCATGTTTTTCATAAAAAAAATAAACTCCTTACACACAATGACTGATGTCCCCCAACCCAGATTTGACGCAAAACACACGTCGATATTTCATATTTGCAAGAACCATATAACATCGTGTGATTTTTTTTTTTTTTTTTTGGCTTCATCATTTTTCAGTTAGTGTCTTTCTCTCAGTTTTTTTTTTTGGGTTATTGTATATTTTTCTTCTATATATTATTCTAGATTTCTTTTTCACAGAAATTGTCAAAAGTCATAACTGCGAGCGCCTAACATGTAAAATTAAAGTGAATGCTCATGTCTCTACTATGTTTACGTTAGACTTTGGATCCTGATCCTCATTTGATGGCCGGACTATTTTATTAGAATATTTAACTAATCAAATATTATATAAATTAATAAGGGATTTAATTTATATGTATTGATATATATACACACATTAGACTATATGATCATTACTATGAATTGAATCAATATTTAATTCAATAAATGATATTTTAAATATATCTTAAATATATCATAATGATTTAAATGAGACTAACTCGTGTGTATTATATCTCATCGGATAAGATATGGAGAGATTATGACAAACTGATAAAGATATCTTTCTGCCCATTCCTATGTAAAGGGGGGCACTCCCTCCAGTTTGTTTGTGTTACTTGTCTCATCCCTTGCGCTTCGTCCTTCTCGCCTGCAGAAACAACTCAAACAAATCAACGCTACATGGCAACGTCAAAGAACACGGCCACTGCTGACGAATGTGATAGAACTGATAATGTGAATGATGAGGAAGTAGAATCATGGGTTCCGATCTGTAAAGAAGAACTGATATGCAAGATGAAGAAAACTGTAAACGAACTTGAGAGGTCTCGATTTTATCATCATTTTCGTGAGGAGGTGCAAAGAAAACCAATCTCTGAAGGCATACGAAGCGTCTTGGGATCAGAGTCAAAGCTGCAAATGGTAATTTATGGCATTGGCAGCATAAATTCAAATGAGGAAGACG
>QFDD01010606.1:0-11320 GCA_006871305.1 Vachellia collinsii
TAAATGAGTGCAGATAATGTATTTTCTTGTTTCACGCAGGGGAAGGGGTGTGAAAGTAATATGTGTATGTATATATAACACATGGCTATGTGACCCACCATCTCTCTCTCTCTCTCTAACCATCCACCCTTCCTCACTCCTCCCCATCAACTCTCTGAAATATAGCCCATCGCTTTCTTCGTCGATCAATCAAAAATACCCCCGAAGAAATCAAATCCTGCACCTCTCTTTCGTAGTTCCATTTCCTCGTTTCCACCAAACTCTCTCTCTCTCTCTCTCTATATATATATATGTATATATTCCTGTCGCTGACTTGACTGGTTCTGTTCTATAATAACTGGGGAATGAATGAATGGATGAATGATGTCCTTCATGTGGATGAACTGAGATTCTAATGCTTTTTCACCAGATACGCGATTCATACTCAAATGCTTGGATCTTCCGGCGGTATATCACTCATCTTTTCCTTCTCGCTTGTTATTGATGAATGTTTTCCGGGGTTTTTTTTTTGTCACTTTGTGTTGACAACTTGAATTCAGTTATATTTCTGTCGTGTTTCTCATTACTATGGATTCTTAGTGCTGGTTTTCCGTTGGCTTTCCTAGCATTGGGGAATTAACAGTTTTTTTCTGTAGAATACAGATTTTGTTTTTGGACTCATGTGGCGATTTGGCCTCACTGGAGTTCAGTTTTGATATAAATTGGCTTTCTTTGGGAGTGAGCACGTCTCATCGGCAAGAATTTGATTCCAATGCTGTTGAACTTGCAATCTGTTTATTTTGTCACTTTTCAATTTTAAAAACTGAATCCTTGCAGAGGCTGAACGTCAGAATTAAGATCTTTTACTGCATACAGTTGAATTTTACCGCGTTATTCAACAGTCGCTCTGATATCTTTTGAAATTTTTTATGCTACGGGTTTTCATACGATTTCGGGATGCGAGAATGGGCAGTTTCTGCGTTGTATTGTTGTTACTGAAGTAATTAGGTTTGTCCCCGCTCAATGGACGGTTTTCAAATCCTTTCCTATTTCAATCCTAGCTTTCTTAGTGTAATAACAAAGAGAGAGAGAGAAAGGAAAAGTGATGATCTTTATTAGAAGATATCAGCATCAAAGAAAAGGACGAAATAGATTGATAAATGAAAGAAATGGAAACATTGACATTCCCTGTTATCTTGAGCCTAATTGAGTGAAGGAATGGACGAAAGAGCAGAACATGTAAAAGAAACCGTGACTCGGTTGAGCTGGAAATTTGAGGGTGTGGGTTATGTTAAATCTCTGCATCATTCAATTTTATCAGAAGTCCTCAGAGGGACTGGGTTATGTTAAATCTAATAAAAAGGAAAATACTTGAAAGAAGGCAGAATAAAAACTAATCTTATAAATGCTTCTGACGAATCTATAAAAGGAATTGGTGTAATGAAATTGTTTTCAATGTTATTATATTACATTGCAACTTAAATAAATAGAGAAATTATGAAAGGAGCCAAAAAGGAAAAAAAGGGTAAAGGATTGATCATAAGGCGAGAACATACTTCAAATCAGGATGTATTGAGACCCTTGTGTGATTAATTCAGTAATAGTATTTTTGGAACTGCTACAATAGTACTTGCCTTAATAGCATAGTATTATATACTTGTGTGTTGGATCTAAGGTAAACCTATATCCTTGAATTAGTGGAGCTTACCTTACTGGTTTACCTTAATCCCTTTCCATACACAAATTGTTGTGGGTCATGTTGAGATGATTGCATTGCTATTTTCTCTGGCCCTCTAAAAGGTTATTTTCTCAATAAAGAAAAAAAAAGTCATATAATATGTTAAAGATTTGTTATGTCTAGAAAAAAATAGAGGGAAATTTGATATGGGTGTGATGCCATTTAGGAATTATATTAATTGTAAACAACAGATGCATGGAAGTGTGGTATGTGCAAAGATGTGAAATCTTTGTTATTCACAAGAATGGTCTGATTATTTGAATATTTTGCAGTATGACTTTGTTCACACCCCTTGCTTCGAAGGCAAGTACTGCCCTTAAAGCTAGGCTTTTGGATATACTTCGTGAGAGAGTTGGGTCAGTAGCTGCATCCTTGATGATGTAAGAAACATTAATTTCTGACTTCTATGTGTTTTAAGGGGAACATACTTTGAGTTGGAAATGCTCAATACTCAACAGAAGCTCTAGGTAGTTGTTAGTCTTACGGTCTCTATTCTTTGAAGGTGTCAGCTAGAATACACGTTTCCATGTCTGCTTTCTTCACAGGGATTATTGAAATACTGGTGAAACTAGGGCATTGAATAATTTTTCATGTTTTATTTTTAATGGCAATCTTATGTGCTCTCAATTTGAATGCTTCACTTCCATGTGGAATCTAATATTTTAAGGTTTTCTTTCCTTTCAATTTCTGATCTTGTCTTTCATATTGATGCCATATATCTTGTTGTTTGGTACTTTGGTTCATGCAGGTGTATGGACTCCAGCTTCAAGTGGTTGAAGCTACCAAATTACCTTAGCTTGTTGATGTCTCTTATGGGTTAAGAACCAGATGATTTTACATTCCAAATATATAAAGACATGGATGAGAGACGAGATGATGCAGGGCTCGCAGAACAAGGGCCATCAAACTCAACATGGTGGCCATCAGATTTTGTTGAAAAATTTGGATCTGTTTCTCTGGGTTCTCAAGAAGAGACCTTAAATAATAAAGAATCACCTCGACATTTTGAGCAAGATGTTTTCTCACCTAATAGAGCATCACAAATTCTCTGGCGCACTGGAATGCTTTCAGAACCTATACCAAACGGTTTTTATTCAGTCATTCCTGTGAGGATCTATTCATACCTTTTATTGTTGGTGCAGATATTTGGTTGCTTTTTGCCAGCATTTACTGTGATGATTCCCCCTGTCCCTGTCATATGATTGTTGCTGGATGTAATACATGCAGGAAATATATAATAATGTTGCAATGGAGTTTTGCACTTAATAGCCTTCTCTTTTGTTTCACAGTCTGCATCCTGGTTTTGATGAAATTTATTTCAAAAGTATTGTCTAGAGAACTTCTATTTGTTAGTTTTTATTTTTTGCTATCTTTTCAGTTTTCAATCTTCTGAATAAATTTCTTGCATAAAGCATCTTGACCGTTCATGTTTTAAAATTCTAAATGCACATGCTTGCATTGTACTTGCTTTTTTAAATATTGTTCCCATTGTTCATGCTTATTTAGCGATGATTTTCATTTATTAGTATCTGCATTTCTCCTTTTGGTATCATAATATCCAATCTTCTGCTTGTCCTTCTTTAGTATATCTGTCAAACATGGAATTCAAGATCTGTCATTATAGCAAGTCTTCTGTGTACGTGATGTCAATATAAAGAAGGTTTTTTGATCTTGTAAAGTCAAAATATGCAAGTTTGAGGATCTTTTGCTGGTATTTTCTTTATGCTGTCATGATATAGTATACTGTTTTAGTAGATTTTGTGGCAGATGCTATCTTCTATCAAGTGTAGTAACTAAATGGTGAAGGTGAGACGAGGGCTACAATGGATATGGATTCCTGTGAATTCAAATGGGAAACAAAGTTAAAGTGTAAAAAGCCTCGGCATAAAATGCTTTGGTTCCTTCACTATCTCCAATAAGTGAATGTTGTGGCTTTATCATGTAATGGATAATGGTCAAAGGAAAAACCTATTGTCCTTTTGTCTTGGATGTTTATCTTTTTGATGTTCTTGTCTTCTGTTGCTGTATAATGCTACTATCTCTTTCATTGGGAAAAGAAAAAAGAAAACTATCTCTGAGATGCAACTTGAGTGGCGACTGTGCATGATAGAACTAAAGTTTTGGTGTTTAAATTGAACATCGTTTTACTTTGAAAGGCTTCATGGGCAATGGCTGAGCTGTCTTTGACTTATTTTAGTAGTTGCATGCATTAATTGCTTAATAAAGAATTATTTAACTTTGTATGGATAGAGGAAAACTATATCTGATTGGGCATTCAAATTGGTTAACATACACTTGTATTTTCTGTACATATATTTCACACAACGCAATATTCAGTAACTTGTTTGTTTGAATGTGAGAAGGTTATCATATTTCAACCTTTTCTGTTTAGTATATTAAGTTCTTTCAGTTACCTAGCTCTGCTTGCAGCTTTTACTCTATATTGGTTTTAAGATGCTGTTCAATAACTTCTTGCACATTTATCATTGAGTTTGCCGGCTGTATCCTTTTATTCAGTGTGTGAACAAAATGGTATTTACCTTAACTTTTCTGTCATGTAATAATAGTTTAGTCTGATGATGTGCAGGATAAAAGGCTCAAGGAAAATTTTATTAATATTCCTACTATGGATGAGATTCATGCTTTGGGTGTAGAGGGTTTAAAGGCTGATGTCATTTTGGTGGACGCAGAGAAAGATAAAAAGTTGTCTATGTTGAAGCAATTGATCGTGGCCCTAGTTAAAGGATTGAACTCAAATCCAGCTGCGATAATAAAAAAGATAGCTGGACTTGTATGTATTATTATCGCATCTTATTATGCAGTTTCTGTTAGCAATCTTAGGAGTTGGGATAGCTTAATATATGGCTGTGGCCCTATTTCCATTTTGCATAAGCCTTTTTTCCTTTCTTAAAATTGTATAGAAGTGTAGTTTACAAGTTAATCCGATTGTGTTAAATGTGAAGACAAGACCTAAACAAAGTTGTTTGCTATCAGGTTCTCTTATGAAAATTTAGCATGTGAAGAAACTTGTTCGGAAAATCCTTTGATGTAGTTCTAAGCTTAAAACAAATCCACATGTGATGTCTTTATTAAAGAACCTGATAGTGAACACCTAGAAACTACACCTTAGTTTTGTTCTAAATATGCCAAATTTTTTTCTTGAGCCTACTTATTTTAGTTATCTGCATTGCTCAGTTTCTGCTGTCTGACTTCTGTGAGCTGCGATTGTATTGTTTTTCCTAACGCAATCATTTCATCTTTATTACTAAAATGTTGGTGGACATTATAGGATCTACATCTATATGGTATTTTCATCTCATTGCCTATGTCCATCATTTAATGAATCTTCTAGTCATAGTACAGGGTTTTCATGTCTATGTTGACCGTTGTGTCTGTTCAGGTTTCTGATTTTTATAAGCGATCAAATGTGGAAAGTCCAGCGAAAGCTGCACTAGAGGAAACCTCCCACATGTTTGAGAATCGCGGTGCCCAGATACTGGGACAAATAAAGAATGGTTCATGCCGACCTCGAGCAATCTTATTTAAAGTGTTAGCAGATACCGTAGGTCTTGAAAGTAGGCTCATGGTGGTAAGAACTAATTTCTGCTGGTGTGCTCCATAGTCACTGTTATATGTTAACTTACTACTAATATAACAAAACTCTGAATTTGGTTACAAAGCGTTTTGGTAAAAGAGTTCATGATAATATCCCATTTTTATCATGATTGTCTACTTTTTGAAAGATTCAACTTGTTTTACATTTTCATTGACAGGGTTTGCCAAATGATGGGGTTATTGAAACATATGTGGACTCATACAAGCATATGTCAGTGCTTGTTGTATTAAATTCTGTGGAACTGCTAGTTGATCTCATGCGATGCCCTGGTCAATTGTTTCCTCGATCAAACAAGGCAATTTTCATGACACATATTTCTGCAGCAGGAGAGAGTGATTCTGCAGAAAATGATTCCTGTGATTCACCATTAGAACCAAACAGTCCTTTATATGGGGTTTCAGAGAAAGTAGATCCTGACAGGTGTAAAGGCTACACTTAATTTTTTGCTTTCATACTTTTTATTTCAATCTCTGGTTATGCATTGGCTTAATTAAATTGACGTTGGTCGCACACTGACCATTGGACCTGAATTGAATACCCACCTCTTTAAGAATTAGTAGTTTGTGATATTCTGGCATCTATATTAATATATTCATGCTAATTCTGAGAGTAATCTAGTGGGCTAGCATTGATCTTCTTGATATTCTATTTCAGCGCTGAAAAGGATGAGAACCTGCCATTCCAGAGGAGATTTGACATTCCTTCAAATGTATCAGGCCTTTCTTTGCGGAATTTGATGTTACGGTCAAATACCAGTCTGGATAGGAAACTGAGGTAGTGATTTACATCGCTACACCAGAACTCTATTTTCAATTTTTTTTCATCATCTCCTTTTCACTTGAAGCAGTGCTTTTATTTTTCTTTCCTTTTTATTTCCCCCTTTTTTCCCTTTTTGAATTTCACCTTTAAATTTTTCTTTTTATCAGATCCAATTTGTTATATAGTTCATGAAACATTTTTTCTCTAAATTTATAAGCTGCCAATTGTTTCTTGTTGAATTTCTTTTGTCAATTCCCTCAGTTTGTCTCATAGTGAACCCAATATTGCAATTGCATTTGGTCGGCGTAGTCGGAAAAAGGTCATTGCTGAACAGAGGACAGCTAGTTCCAGGTTAGTCGTAGGTCCTCCTGTCTTGTAATTATAAGTATGCAGGTGTTGATTTTGTAACATTCATGACATCTGTTGCTGTTGCTTTGCTGGTTGTTGTGTTAGGATCCGAGTCAGTTTGTTTGATTATTCATTATTTTTTTAATTTCTTTTAGTTGCCTCAGTGAGTTTCTTCTTGGATCTGGAATGACTCTTTTTATCATCAAATAGTAGCAGTAAATATCTCCTATAGTTATAAATCCCAAGTATATCAAATAACCTTTAAGTGGATTAATAAAAACCTCTTCTTTATAAATACTCATAGTGAGTGTAAATCTTACATTGGTGTGCATGCGTGTGATGTGTATTGTGTGCATCTATGTTTGTGCTTGGACGTAATTCTCAGCATGCTTTCCACCACCAGTGAAGGTGGGAGTTTTTCTATTGGCTGTAAATGTTGCATGCCGTCAGCCTATTAGATGCTATCATGCTAGAATATGTCACTGCAATCTTTCACACTGGTCTGATTGTATCGTATCATGTTTTGGATTTAGAGGCAAGGTTCCCTAAATTTTACGTATTAATATAATATGATTTGGTATGCTAATAATTTATTATAATTTTTTAATTTGTTTTAAATCATGTTTTGCAGTCCAGAGCATCCATCATTTAGAGCACGTGGACAGTCCATGCTTAGTGGTGATAGGAAAGCATTCAGAGACTTTGCTGATGATGAGGCTGCATCAAGGTTCCCGCCTTTATAGTCCCTAAATACTTGCTTATATAATTATATAAATTTATATGGTCATATGTTTTCTAGAGTCTCCCGTGGTGGCTAACTTTTTTATTTTTAACTAAATATTTGGGTTCTACCTGTGCTATGAATGAAAATTGTTTTCTCCCAAATTTTTAATTTCTTTTCTACCCAATCTTTGGTTGCCTTCTCGCTGAATCTGTTTGGTTTGATTTTTTAAACATTTATTGAACTGTAGTTGACTTATGGCATTTATGGTTTATAAATTATAAAATAAATTGCAGAATATTTAGTACTTGAAACTTTGTCAAGAAAATATTCGATTCCTTTCTTTCCTATTTGCTGTGATAGGTATATGAATTTACCCGTTGCAAGACTATACATTCGTATATAGTCATTCAACAAAACCCTAAGACTAGCTTATCTGTATTCAGTCTCATCAAACATGATTTTTCTGCAGGGATAATCTACACTTCTCTCATTGTCATAAACTCTCGTTGTCACTAAATACTGCATAATTCTGTAAAACTTTATCTTAGAGCTTTGTACAAGGTTGTAGCATTAATCTTCAAGATTTGCTTGTTGGTGTCAGTTATAGTTTTGATGAAAGCAATTAGTTTGGCTGAGTTGGCTTTTCTCCAGAGAGCTGCCAACAGAATGGCAAGTGAGATAAAAAAAAAGGGGAACGTAACCTTAATTATCACTATTCACTACTTACTCGTGGTGTGGACATAGGACAATGTGAATAACATTCTTTCCTGACTATCATCACTCCTATTTGTTTGTCTTTACTCTGGAGGCATATCTTCTTTATAGTTTTCTCCAGAGGCATATATGCATGAATAAAAAGTTGAATTATCCTTGTTCTATAGGTCAGATGGTGCCTCTTCATCAGAAGCTCGTAGGATTAGAAGAAGAAGCATCAGCATTACACCTGAGATTGGTGATGATATCGTAAGGTTGATCATTTTTTCTTTATGCTTCCTATGTTGCGCTTGCTTCATTGTGATTTCTGGATACATGCCCGCTCATGTTGGTTCTTTGGTTACAACTGCTGATATTTTCAGTGGCATGATGTCTAAGAATGTAGCACATCAAGTTGTTTACCTTCTATGAATAAAAAATTTCCCTTCATGTTATTTCTAAGTTTAGATTTAATATGGTTCAGTTTCTCTGCTTTCTTCCCCTATCACATTTTATTTATATCTTTCTTAGTTTACCTTCGTCTTGGGGTTTGCCTCAGAATCTGTTAATGGTTCAAGTTGCTATTATCCGTTTTGATTATTTATTCCCTTGAACAATAGCAAACTGTATTATGTTTAGTGTATGGAAAAATGACATCAATCTTCCCTCAACCGCTTTTACTTGGATCTGTTCACTGCAAATTATAGCTGCCATGTAATTGAGATATTGTTTCCCCTCTCCGGTATGATGCTATGAAATTGTATTCTCACTCTATTTAATGGAGTGATATGACTAGGTGATTGACTATTTCAACTGGTTCCTAAATGACCAAAAGGGAGGGTGGTGCATATTGTTATCTTTACTTCCATCAAGTGCTTGATCTTTTGGTGATCTTTATTTGACTATTTTAAGCATTATCATCTGTTTGCCGTTATGAAAGCTGCTCTAATACATCCAGGGCTGTACGTGCAATGAATGAAACACTGAAGCAGAATCATCTTTTGAGAGAGCGAGGGGATAATAGTTCATCCTTCCATTCTGCAAATGATACAAATAGCGTTGGAGACCTTCAGAAAAATGTATGTCTACATTATTGTGTGTGAACAGCAATGGACGTTTTATTTAACCTTTCTGTCCATCTTTCAGCGTCTGATAAAAAATGTATTTTGTGATCCTATTTTAATATTTTTTTTTTGCCAGATATTTTAATATATTATTGCTCTAATACAATAGATGAACGTGGCCTTCATTTGATAAATGATGCTATTGTCCACTGCTTTAATTTTTCTATCCTCTTTTCCTTTGAAATAAATTAATTTGTTGTCTTGCAAACTTCTCGTGGAGGGGCTCTCATGATTGGGAAATGATCATCTTATGCATTTCAGCTTACTTTGCTACTTTTTGCACTTTTGATTGCGTCATATTTTTATCAGTTTTTTTGCTAGTAATATATTTCTTTGACCGTATCCTGAGGTTAAATCCTTGTATATGAAGGGAGGGATAGAGAGAGAAGTTAAATGCATTAGATGGATGTCCCCAAACTGGCGTTGGCGTTGAATGAATGATAAACCAAGAAGAGAATCTGATCGTTGCTATTTGCAGTTATTGTATTTGATCGTTGAAGATTTTTCTTAATGATTACAGTATCTCTATTATTAAAAAATGATTTTTTTTTAATGATTATGGTATCACACTTTATTGTTTAGTTCAGTAAAAATATCTTCCCAGTTGATCTGATTCTATGCAGTTTAACAGATGTCAAATTTCCATCGAGATGGTCATGAGAGATCTACTTTGAATTCTCTTCCACCTGATCAAGTAAATTCCCAAAAAGCAATGTCATTACCCACTTCACCGCATGGTTACAGGGGTCAGACAGCTGAGAGAAGTGGGCTATCGAGATATGGAGTGAACGAATTGCAGTCAACCTGGAATAGAGTCCTTGAATCTTCAATGCTTAATAATAAACCTCTCTTACCATATGAAGAATGGAATATTGACTTCTCAGAAATAACTGTTGGAACGCGGGTTGGGCTTGGTAAGCGTTGCATTACTTGATACAATTATCGGCATTGCATGATCTATGATTTGCACTGTGCAATTCATTATGATTTATATTGTTGGTGTGTAAATTGGGTTAAGGTCAAGATTTCTGATTGTTAATGGGGACTGGAATTCGGCATTTCTGATTTGGATTGAGTTGTGACAGATCGATCTGATCCAAATCTGTTACTCCGTAATGTTTTCAGTGGTTCTTTGATGGGTTTATCTGATACTTTTAATAACTGAATACAATTTGCCAACTCCATATCTATATATTTTTGCATTCAAATTCTCAAGCATGCTTCACCCTTCCCCCTCTCCCTCCCACGCGAGTGTAACTGTGACTGAATAATAGTTGTGGATATCTTGGTCTGTAGGGGTGGGAATACAATTACTACTTCTGATTTCTGTTCAATTGTTACTTCTTTTCCTTTTGTCTTTTGTCTTTTTTTTTGGTGGAAAGAGAAAGGCAAGAAACAACTCAAACAAGTCTTGAAAGAAAACAAACAGCAAAGCAAGGTCGGCTTTAAGCCATGGGGCCTATATCAAATTGCTTGTTTTCTTTGCATAGAGCTTTTATTCACAGGATTTTAAGTCTAATGATTGAAGTCTTTCTTTCTTTTTTATTCCCCCCATTCAGTAACTCGACAAGTGAACCTCTGGTTTGATGTCTTCTTTTTTCATTTTCTTCTGGTTCTTGTACCTGGGAATATTATTTTTATTCATTTGATTCCTCACCCTTTAAGAACCATTTACCTTTTTGATTTGTTTTGTAAGTATAAATCTGCTTGGCCAGAATGTAAATGTATGATTAAATAATTTTAAGCAGAAGTTGATGTCCATTTAACTTAGGCTATATCGCATTATCTTTTTAGATTGTTTAATTTATTTAGCAAAATGCTTGTTTGAAGGGGATGCTTTTGAGCAGTGATCTCTTGTTACTGGAATGCCTTTTCACATTATCATCTGTTGAATGCTGATTACAATAATTATAATAATTGATCAAAATGTTGAAGCGTAAGATTTTTTTTCTTTTTTCCTTTTTTTTTTTTTGGTTTGTGTTTTTTTTTTTTTGGGGGGGGGGGTGTTGTCAGAAAAGCAAAAAACTCCCCTGAATTAGAAAGACGGATTGAGAAGGGAAGAATAACTGTATGTGAAACTGATTTTAAGGGCATTGTTGACCATAGCTTTCTGATTTAAGCACTAATTGAGAAGCAAAAACTCACTCTTATCCAGGGTTTTTTGGGGAAGTCTTCCGTGGTGTATGGAATGGCACAGACGTTGCAATTAAGGTTTTTCTGGAGCAAGATTTAACTGCTGAAAACATGGAAGATTTCTGCAATGAGATATCAATTCTCAGGTTTCTTCTCGTGATGCTTTCTGTCAGCTTCTTCTTCTTGTTTTTTTTTTTTTTTTTTTT
>QFDD01010607.1:0-10878 GCA_006871305.1 Vachellia collinsii
TCAAATCAATTGTTATTCATATTTTTATATTTTAAATTATCTCAAGTATGGATTATAAGTAGACATAAAACATTCTTTTTTATTCTCAAGTTTAAAAATGACTGTTTATGGGTAATGGAGTGCATCAAGTTACACCTAAATCCAGGCTTCACACATATATTTTAAAATATACAAGGTGAGAATAATGTAATAGGCCATGATGGATGCGTGAAAATGTTTTCCTATAGAATAACACAAAGTTGTGCTACTAATTTGAGATCCTTCTTAAGATATCCCTATGCTCAATGCGATGCTTTAAGGCAATCTATAGGCTGAAGCAAGCACCACGTGCTAGGTTCGATCAATTACATTTAACTCTAGTACATTGGGGCTTTCAAAATGCTAGCTAAAAGTGATGTTTCCCTCTTCATCGTTAGCACACGTGATCTTGCTCTGTTTATATTAAAATATGTTGATTATATTTTAATCAATGGAAACAACTCTTAGTAATGAGAGGTTTTGTGCATAAATTGAACACTCTCTTTTCCTTGAAAGATCTAATCCACTGTATTACTTTCTACGACTTGAGGCATATAGAGACAAATTAGGAATATATTTAAATCAAGCCAAATATACCTTATTCGTTTCATTCAATATGTTGGATTCCGCTACTCTTATGGTTATTGGACGACAATTTTTAGCTCTTGATGGTGAACTAATGGCTGATCCTTCTTTACGTAGAAAGACTATAGAGGTTCACACAATATGTTACCACATGACGTGATCTTGCTGTTTTCATGTCAATAAGTTCAGCCAATGTGTCACACCCAATCTAAATTGCTTAATCCACAAATGTAGTTATTCTAGGCATAAGAGTCCAACCTTTTTATAAAACAACATCCTTTTACCTAATTTATTTAGATTGGGCTTTTCTAAAAAATTTTAAACTATTCAAAACAAATTTCATATAAAGCTGTTTTTTTTCCAGAAAAATCCACTAAGTCAAGTTTGATATTGGGGCTATTACTATAGAGGTGTAGATTTGAAAATAGTTCTTCATTTAAAAACATTCTCTTGGTTCATCTACTTACATTAACCATTAAGAATAACACTTACCCGTACCTTGTGAGGAAACATCCCCCTCACAGCTGCATTATGCCTTGTATTACTATATAGATAATTTATACAATTATACATACATACATACCTATTTAAGCCATCAAGGCTTATATCAAAATAAATCCTCAAACCACTAATTAAACCAAAATATGTAAGAGAGGTTCTTCCTTCCTCCTCCTCCTCCTTATCCTTCCTCCTCACCTTCTATGCCTCCTCAGTCACCCCTTCCTTGTCTCTTAAACTATCCACCTTAGCTGTATTTTATTGAAAGGAAGGGTGAGATTCAAAAATCCTTGTAGAAATCATAGTTTATCAAGTAGTCATGTATATTCACAATTATGTAAAAACAAGCTACATTATTACATGACAATAGTACACATCATAAGGTTTCACCTCAATAGCTTAGCATATCACATGGTCATGGACAAAGATCAAATTGCATTACATGCAATTGGCTTGGGGGAACTATCCCGAAGGATTTCCTCACATCAAACAGGTACTGTAACACCCTTCACGGGTGGCTCGATGGAACTATCCAGTAAGATTTCCTCACACCAAGCAAGTACTATGCAATCCTTTTTCAACAGAACCGATTGATTGGCATATCACAGCACACATAACAGGAATGGCAGAAACAATAATGCAAAATTAAATACATAAGAATAAGATAAAAATGTTTTCTACCTATCTCCCTTTGTTTCTAGTTACCTTCCTCGATATTTCCTTTTCCAATATTCCTTGGGGTGATCAAGCAGATGTCAAATTCTAAAAACATACACATGTAAGTCTATGTTAATTATATGTTTATTGAGCCTCTGCTAGCTGAATTACTTTTTAATTCCCAATTCCACCCCCTTTCGTTAATCAATAATCAGTTCTCTCCTCCTCTTGTTAGGGAGTTTTCTCTTTATTCAAACTTAAAAAGAGGACTCTTTCATTGAATTAATGATTTCTTTCTTGTTATTTGGTAATTTTTCAAAATCAACCTTTTATTTTCCTTAACGTTTGAATTTTTCAATAATTTTGAAAAATCATAACTTATTCCATAAAATTCCAAATGCAATGATTCGTGCTTCTATTTGAAGTTCTCTATATCTTCTTTTAAGAAAAATTACCATTTACATTTAATACTCAATTTTGGAACCAAAAATCAATGAACAACTTACCGTTCCCTAGTAATTTTCCCCAAAATTTCAAATTTCAAAATCAAACTTTAATGGTTCATAATTTAAAATTTATTTTTTCCAAATAATGCATTCTAATACTCATTTTAAAGCTTATTATGAATACTATTTTCTTACCATAAGATCATGTTCAAACAAGACCATTTGGCCAATTAAAAACATATTTAAATTTAGTTGTTCAGAATAAAAGCTTAACTGCGTTTATTTCAATATTCTTGCCACTTTACCAATTTCTTAACCAGCTTATATAACGTAACCAAACTTTTATCAAAACAACTTCCCCCATAAGTTTACTAAAACAGTAACATTAGTTTGGTCCAATTTCTCTAAACCACAATTAATTTCACCACATTTTGATTTAAAGAATCTTTAAACAACTCTTTAACTATCAAATGTTGTCCATAAGCATTAAGAATGTTAATCACAATCTTAAAATAATCTCAACAACAATCCTTCCAATCATCATTGAGTCTTAATGCTTAAACACCATGAAATAAGCAGGAAGCTTTTTCTTCAAGCTTAACTTCACAAACTTCATTTTAGATATATATAAATACACACACGTGTGTGTGTACTCAAAACCTCAAATCATACTTTAACACTTGATCCACTAACTTATTATTTAGGAACCTCAAACTAGTGGCAATATTACTTTAAATCTTTCACATTTATTTAGCATGGGTCCTTTTTGATAAAACCAATAATCCTTTCATTAGTATTACCACTTCAAGAGCAAATCATCAAACCATTATTATTTAACATTAAATCTTCACTCATGTAAACACAAACTTTATTTAATTATTTTCAAATAGTGGAACAAATTATAAACCTTATGCCATTTCTCAAATAAAAAACATGTAATTCTCAATCACAAAAATCCAATAATTAACACACCATGAACCTTTGAAATATGTTCTTTGACTCAACTCACAATTCCATTAGACAGTTCCACATTGTTTTTTTAGATTCCAAAGCAAGTGAAATTTCCTCTATTTAAATCAAAAGGCTCTGTTTTTGTTTTGCTAAAACAGAGGAAGAAAATTAACATGCACTTATCCAAAGCACAAGTCACTCTCACAAGCTTGATTAGCATAATCTACACAATCTTGCTATCTCTTACCAAGTAGGAGATTCACCTAAATCAAAATCCATGGTTACATGAGTGGCTAGCACCTTCCTCCTGTGAGATTCTCAACGTTGCTCCCTCTTGCTATCTCTTACTCTCTTTCTTGGCTTTGGTTCAACAAGAAGGAAGAAGAAGAATAATGAATCATTATTAATGAGGAAAAAGAACCTCCTCCCTTCTTTGGGGGTTTAATGAGTTTGTGATATAAGATAGGGGAATAGATCGGCTAGAAACAAGTGTGAGAATCGGAATGACACCTCAAGAGAACCTGTCTTACAAAAGAATATAATTCTCCAAAGAATAGAGTTCTTACTCATTAAAATTTGAAAATGAAGTACAAAAATGTTGGTAACATATAGGTTACCATAGAATACTCTAGAACCAAAACCCTAAGCCTTAATGATATAATGATGCCTTTATGATGATTAATTGATTGATTAGTACCATTCAAACCTAAGGAAATTAGGAAACTACTTAAACTTGAAGCAAAAGTTAGATACCTAAAAATAGGAAACTAAGACAAGATCTTCTAGAAGAATCTTTGACTAAATAGCCTTATTTAAAGGAAATGAAATAGGAAACTTTTTAAAAACAAAAATTACATCAAAATTAAGTACAAGGAAGTCTTCTAGATGCTTCTTGAGTGTTCTTGGACATCCCTTATGCTCCTCCTCCAAGGCACATGCATGTCCATGATATTTTAAGTGAATTCTTCAATATGGACTGCACATGGGCCTCGTATGTCATCTTGGGCTTTTTCCATACCTATGTTAAACCAATTTCATGGATCTTCATGCTTTCCCATGTGCCCAAGCTTTCATGGCTAATGAAAGTATGCATATGGGCATGAAATACACATGGTTAAAATCTGATTGACACCTTCAACATATATACTAATATCATGGGCCTTTATTATACCTAATTGAAGCCCAAATGTTATTGCTTACATTACATGGACATCGTGGCTGACATGTTTGATGCCACCTTGATTTCCATGTAGGATGCCATTTAAGATACCTTTTGTACCTCTATCAGTTTGCCACATGTGTGACATGTGTGGAGAGGATAAATGATAAGATTACCCTGCCACACTTTCCCTTTTTTTAATTCCAGAAATGCAATAATCATCTTTTTATTCCAATAATTAACTTTCTCCCAAAATTTGATCCTTAACATATAAGATAATTATTTTGATAAATTTTGGGCAATTGATTTATGTTTCTTAAATTTCCATAAAATAGAATAATTTCCTAAATAACTTTTGGCCCAAAAATTTATTTATACTAATCCAAAAATTTTGTAATTAACAACCTAAAGCTCCAATTACATTTCATATCACATTAGTCAAATTTTTTTGGGATGTTACAATATGTTCATTTTCAAGGGGTAAAAAGCATTCTTGATTATCTCAAGGTTATGTACCTATCATTTTGGTTTGCATATTAAACCATTTTATCTCTTTACGGTTGTTGGCCTTCACAAATGCAGATTGGGCTATGGTTCAGGCAATTCAATAATTAAAGCGCATCAATTAAAACTTGTATATTTGATCCTTTGGTTGTATTTGGTATCTACATACTTCTTGTTCCGGTTTAAGAATTCATAACTAATTATAAAAAAAATTGAAATTGAGTAATTCAAGTCTCTATTTGAAGCTCTTAAGATTGTCTATAGGGAACAAAACATAAATTCTTCTCATTCATAGTCATAGAATACAGAACCCCATGAAAAGATGTACTTTCATATGGTCAATTCAACTTGCTCCATATTTTTGCTCTAACTTTGGAGAATCATATCTCTCATTGTACACATCCATATTAACAAATAAAAAATTATTTTAAACCTTAGTATGTGGAAAATTTAATAGTCATCTAACATCATCTCTCTATTTTTACTGTATCTCAAGATTGGTGCTCCTTTAGGGTTTTTATCCATTTATTTCACTTTTACATGAAATCTTCAATAACTAAGTTCATGTAAACCTTTAATATACATCATATATACATCATTACGTGACTAATAAATATTCCCATGCCTCATAATATAATCGCATAACTGATGAGAATTAGCATGCAATTTATAATCCATGGCACAACAATAACATGCAGTTCCTTTCTTCTTCTATTTACCCTTATACTTTGCCTTGGCTCTATCCTTATAAAGTTTGTAACCTTGCATGATTAGTTATTTGGAAGGGTAAGATTCAAGAAATCTTAGTAGCAAATATACACCACCCAACATGCATGGCAAAGCTTGTCAATTATAACATGCTTGCAACCTAACTATAAAATGGCATGTTTAAAGACTATCATGTATAACTTGTAAAACATATAGACTGATAACATGTCTCATACATAATAACATATAAATAATTAATTTCATATGTTAAATAAGTGCACAAACATGTCAATTTATTCAAGCAACAACGAAGTATATATGAGTAGGTAAAGTTTACTACCTTGGAACTTTACTATCTCCCTCTTACTTTCTATGTTTCCTTTTATTTTCAAACCATAAGCATCATTGTCCATGCTTCCATTCTCACTTACATAATGTCCAATGGCCCTAAATAAAAATCTCACAGAAGTTACTCAACTCATTAAGACCATAAAAACCCTTACCCCTTCATAACTATTCTTATTTATTCTATTTAAATCCAAACTTTGCACTTTCAATTCCATAATTTTAAAAATTAATCCAACAGGCTTGTTCACCAAAAGTTTGCATGTAGATTCCATTTGTAAGTTTAATAGAAACCTCCTTCTCCTTCAATTACTCAAATGGTAACATAGGGAGGTTATTACACAAAAACTCCATTGTAATTTTTAATACTTCAAAACTTGGTTTCTCACTTGTACTCTACGTATCGTATTGCCCTAGTTTGACCAAAACTTCCATGAAAATGGAGAAATGGACTTTCAACATTTCAATCCATCAACTACCATAATCCTATCTTTAATAACCTATTTAACCATGATTTAATCTTAAATCATGTTTTCTTTATTTTCTACCAAATTGAACAGCACCCCCTTAAATTTTATGCTTTCCAAAATTACAAAAACTCCAAAACAAGCACAACCAACATCAACATCAATTGCAACAACAAATTAAAATCACCTCTCACCTATATCCCAAGTTTGGTTCCTCGAAAATTTCTGTCTTCAAACCCTCTATCTCTTCCTTTCTTCCTCTTTCTAGGTAACATTTAAGAGGGATTTAGAAACCACAACAAGCTTCTAACAAGAAAAACAAGCCTAGAAATCGATTTAGGGTAGTGAAACTACCTAAAAGTGTTATTGGAAGCTTGCTTCATCTGCCTTTATTTCTTCCTCTTCTTCCCTTCTTTCTCACTTTTGTTTCTCTGTTTCCTTTGGATACTTGCCAACTTTGCGACAGGAAATTAAGAAAATAAAATGATTGTAATAGTCTTGATCTATTTATGAGCCAAATTTTATAATTTCTTATGTCCAAATCATTATTTTAATGCCTCTTCACGATCCAATGGCCAAAACTTCATCTGTTTCCTTCCTTCATCCTGAACAAGCTATTTGGCCTCTTGGGAACCATAAAATTTTTCTCCCATGTGCTAATGTAATTAATCACTTACAAATGATTCTCGAGAATTGTTTAGTCATATGACCAAAGTGAGACCGTAAAACAATTCATATTTATTAGACAAAAATTCTCTAATGTTTTTCTAGCTCAAATGCGATCTTTACGTATTTCACCGCAATTTTCAAGAGATTGTTCTATTCTTGGATAAACCGATAATAAAATAATCTTAAGATAAATTATCCTCTACTTGGGCATAAAAGCATATTTATAAATTCACATTAATCACAAAATAATTCTCCCCTATTCGTTTCACAATTATTTGAGGCCTCCCTGCATTTTCATAATTAAATTTGGCTAATTATCCTTTATTTAGGAAAAATCAATAATTAATTAAAAATTCATTTATGAGGTAATATTCTCATTTATACCTCATTTAAGCCTCAAATATAGTCTAGGTAATTATTCTCTACCTCTCAATAACTTTGGGATTTTACTTGAAGTTTTAGGCATAATTTTCAAATATCCGAAATTTTTAGAAATTATGTTTTTGCCCAAACCTGGGACAATGGATATACAATGTTTCCTGGGGGAGTTTGCTATTTTATTTTCTCTTTAGTTAACCTTTACTTTAACATTTAACCTTCATTCAAAAGGGTCCAATGCTATATACTCCTCAGCAATCATTCTATCTTTTGGACATCTTCAAGAATCTTGTCTAAATAGGCTTGGTAGGCCATATAGTTTAGGCTTATTCTTAAACTTCTAAACCCAAGATTTGGGATATAACATTTTACATTTGTAGGGTTCACAATGTAACACTCTTTCTTGTATCGTTCATTGATTATAAAAATACAAAAGGAGCCTCAGCACAGTGTGACTAAGAATATTCATTGACAATTTAGACTGTGTTACAGTTGTAAGGGTCAATTTGTGACATGTCAGTAGTTTTATCTTCTACCCTATATAAGCATAAGAGTTATGCTTTAATTTACACAGTTCAATACGAAATGATATTTCAGCTACATCTCAGCTCTGTTGATGCATATGACCTCATTTTCCTATTGCAGATACAAGAAATTTGATTTGGAGCATCTCACCTTCAAGTAACCTTCAATTGTGGGTCTTACACTTGTTGCTATCTACTCCAATAACGAATCATTGGTTTAATTGAATAACTAATATGATTATCACAGGTCATGTTTTCATTTTTCAGTGTCTGAAATTATCAAAATTTTCATGAAATTCCTTCTTTCTTTTTATTAAAGCAGTGGCGTAATAAATTAATAAAGTTTGCGTTTGAAGGGTTAGTCTTTGGACCGATATTCTAACTTGTCATTATGGAGGAAGCAACAAAAATTTATATAGTTTTATTCTTGATGAAGTGCATAATTTGTCTTGATTTGCGAGAATAATGAGCTTGACTAAATAAAATTTTTAAAAAATTATTGTGGTCTCTCTGATCCACAATACAGTTAAAATGTTTGTATTTATTCAGCACACAATTGTAACTTAAATTATTGCTTGAAGGTCTTCATCGTTGTAGTGAAGCGCATTGATGCTCGTCATCATTCTTTTGTCATCCCTTTATAAAGCAAGTTAAAATTGTCACTCCTCGGGACCCTTAATATGAGACCTAATTAAATAATTTGGATAAATTAAGAATTTTTTGTTGAGTTAGTTCATATGATGTATTTTTTCTAAAGTACTATAGTCATTATCCTTAATTCCATCACTCGCTCAACTACTAGATTATTATTAATAGAATATCAATATGATTAATTTGGTAAAAGAAGGATAAAAGTGTGAAATAGGCCTTACATTTAGGACCAACGTCAACTTCATAATCAAAACCTATATTAAGGACCGAATGGAGTATTTTCCAAAGGAATAATGATTTAGTGGCATTTACGTGATTAAAATTGAAATATGGTCTTAAATAGAACACAAATAATTAGTTTAATACTAGAAAATAGAAATAGCTAGTAAGGGACATGATATATAGAAGGGTAGGTAGATGGCCAAATTTGGCCGATCTACGAATGTGGTGGCCAGCATGGTGAAAGAATAAACTTTCAGATGCTCATTTCTAATTAAGAACAAAATACATCATCAAAAACAAAATCATATTTTCCATAATTCACAAGCACGGCCTATTTGTTAAACTGCTAATTAAAAACAAAATCAGAGCTGGCAACTAGGGAAATCGGAATCTTAAAATTCACAAAACGCGCGAATAGTTAAACTGCTATAACCGCCTCCCAATCTCTCCATCAATTATGGAAACACAACCTGAAGAAGTAACTAAGACACAGTCCAAAATGAAAAACTTAGCATGTGGTCCCTTTCAAGCGTTCCATTTTCACCTACAATACTCTCTGTTTACCTTGGACTTCTACAAAAGCCACCATGGAAGAAGAACCTCAAGATCAGCACGAAGCAATAAATATTACAGAAATAGTGGTTTCATCTTTTCCAACCATTGATCCTACAGAATCACCACCAAGAAACCTACATGAATTCGAAGAAAGTCTTGGATACAACTTCAAGAACAAGTGCTTATTGGAAGAGGCTTTAACACATTCGTCTTATTACTATACCAAAGAAGATCATAATGAAGCTGAAATAAAGTGCTTCTCATTCCAGCGGTTAGAGTACTTGGGAGATGCTGTACTGAATTTGTTGATCACTAAAGAGCAGTTCTTCTTGTACCCGGGCCTTTCATCGGGTTGGGTGACCCGGCTCCGGGCTGCCAACTTGAACACTGAGAAGCTTGCTCGTGTGGCTGTTGAACATAGGCAATATTGTTACTGGCGTCACAAGATTCCTCTTATTCAAGAACGAGTGAGTTAATTTGTCGAATATGTCTCTTAGTCTGCCACTTCATCGATATGTTGTATTTTGGCTTGTTTTTAAACTGAACCGCAAAGGATCAATTTTTCATTTTGATTTTGCGTGATGGAAGCATATCAATGAGTTGAAAAAAGAAATATTGGAGTACCCAATGCATTCGAATGGGCTTATAGATGTTCCGAAGGGTCTTGCCAATTTGGTGGAATCCATTATAGGAGAAATATATCTTCATTGATTCTGACTCCGACATTGACATTGTGTGGCAGGTATCTACCCGTTCCCTTTACAATATCTACTTTACTCTAATTAATACACTATGTTTTTTTTAAAGTTACAAATAAAAAGCTTACATTGCGGGGCTCACCTGGACCAAGTTTGGCATACTTAGAGACTCAAAGGGCGTTTGTAGATATACTTATAGATCACCCACTGATAAGACTTTCACATTGGCACTGACATTTAAACTTATGGTATTGTGGGTTTTGAGCCGATCAACCTTTGTTCATTAAACTGTGAAGTTTATATAAATTATAAATAATAGAGCTTATTTATAATTTTCCAATTGATATACTATTAGGTCATAACTCAACCATGTTGAATGTAATTATGGAAGGCAACTTTCTAGAAAGCATTTTTTTCCATTTATACATTTTGAATTGTATCTAAGAATTTGGAATAGATGTTTGATATTTACTTTAAAGATGAATAATCATTTTCGTATTAAACTAATTTTACTCGATAATATATTTGCTTTGATTGGGAAAAATGAAAGAGATGAAATTCTTTTCACATGTTTTCAAGCGTCTGTTGGAGCCAATGATAAATGCAGAAACCATAAAGACACATCCAATGACGGAGCTCTATCAAGTTTGCCAGAAACACAATCTAAAGGTTAAATTTGTGGATTCATGGAAGAATTCAATGATAGTGGAGGTTCTCGTGGATAATCAATTGGTTGGAAAAGGCATTTGTGGTTCCAAAATAGAGATCGCTCAAAATAGAGCTGCACAAAATGCTTTGAAAAGCATTCAAACCATTTTGACTGTTAAGCCAATTCAACTTAAG
>QFDD01010608.1:0-12173 GCA_006871305.1 Vachellia collinsii
GTGAGGATTCAGATCTTTATTTGTCATGTTACGAAGAATTAATCTCTTCATTGTGAATTTTTATCTTCTTCACTATGTTTTACATGCATACATTGAAGAAAACTTTAAACTTCACAAATTCAATTCAACAACTTTTCAATTTTATTCCTATTCAATATATATTATATCCAATTAGAACAAATCTATCGTAATAATAAATAAAAGGTTACATTATACATTCAAATAAAAATTTTAATGAAATAATTTATAAATAACAAGTAAAAAAAAAGTACTCCTCTCCTTACTTGTAAATACAATAAATAGAAGCTCAAACAGTAAACGATACAGCATACTTTTTGAAATATTATAATTAAAATCGGGATTTTTTTTTAAACCTTCTTCTTCTTGTTTTTTTTTTTTTTGCCAACTTGTTTTTTGAACCTTCACAGATACATTTTCAGGTCCAGTAAGCTGGGGCCCAAATATATAAATGTCCCTCTAGGCTCCGGTTCGAAAATGAAAACAGGGAGGGAGGGAGATGAAACGGACCAATCTGTGCGGAGTTACCAGTTAGGGCTTTTTCTTTCATTCTGGAACACAGTCTCGCACACTTTGAAGTGCTTCTCTAAGAACTTTACACAGTGTTTGCGCTTCTGAGAGGGATCTTCATTTTCGACTTCGAGAAATGGCGTTGGCTTTCGATGAGTTTGGAAGGCCCTTCATCATCCTCAAGGAGCAGGAGCAGAAGACCAGGTTGAGGGGCCTCGATGCTCAGAAAGCCAACATTTCTGCCGGCAAAGCCGTTGCTCGCATTCTTAGAACCTCTCTTGGACCCAAAGGCATGGACAAGATGCTTCAGAGTCCCGATGGCGACGTCACCATTAGTCAGTTCTTTCATTTCTCTTTATTTTTCATTTTCCCGTCTCTTAAAGGATGGATTCGGTTTAGAGCTAGTAATCTACAATTCTTTTCTTTCCTTTTTTATTTGGTTATCTTGGTTTTGTGATTTGGATATGTAGCAATGACCTGCCTATTTGTATGATTTTGTAGTTATACGAAATGAAATCTTCACCATTACATTTGCTCGGATTTACTCTGTAAGGACGGGCAAATCAATACATTATTACGTCTAAGTTGAAGACATTGGTTCTCGTGATAGAGCTCTTAATGGCTAAATGGTTCACTAACCTTAGAATTCGAAGTGGTATGCTCAATTTGGATAGTTATCCTTGGGAAAGTATGAGATGAAGTTTCCTGATGTGTCAGTTTAGCTAATTTTGAATAGTCAATATGTGGTGGCAGCACTCACTCATTTGATGTCATTTAGTCAATAATTACCTAAGATTGGTACCCGCGTCCCTATCGAGGGATGGGTGACCCCAATTTACAGACTCAAACGGAAATCTCTTCAAAATTGAATAATATGACATCTTGGACGTTGATAAAATGGATTGTCTATATTAGGTGAATATTTTTAAATCATGTAAGATCTGTAACTTTGCATCCTTATTGTGGCTGAGATTCCTGAACGGTGAAATTGTGAGTTTACAGCCAATGATGGCGCAACAATCTTGGAGCAGATGGATGTTGACAACCAAATTGCAAAACTGATGGTTGAATTATCTAGGAGTCAGGATTATGAAATCGGTGATGGTACCACTGGAGTTGTTGTATTGGCTGGAGCACTTCTTGAACAAGCTGAGCGGTTGTTAGAACGAGGAATTCATCCAATTAGGATTGCCGAGGGCTATGAAGCTGCATCCCGGATTGCTGTTGAACATTTGGAGCGTGTAGCTAATAAGTTTGAATTTGGACCAACCAATCTGGAGCCTCTGATTCAAACTTGTATGACTACCCTCTCATCAAAAATGTGCGTACAGTTCAATCCATTTTGTGATGCATCATTGAACTATGAATGGAATGCATGTTTTACACTTAATAATATTAAATTAGTTATATAGTTTTTGAACAATTAGCCATATTATTATGAAGCAGCAAGTTTTAATAGTAGAATCAAGTATTTTGATTTTGCAGTGTCAACCGGTGCAAGCGTAGCTTGGCTGAGATTGCTGTCAAAGCAGTGCTTTCTGTTGCTGATCTAGAGAGAAAAGATGTTAACCTAGATCTAATTAAAGTAGAAGGAAAGGTTGGCGGTAAATTGGAAGATACAGAGCTGATATATGGAATAATTGTTGACAAGGATATGAGCCATCCACAAATGCCAAAGCAAATTGAAAATGCTAAAATTGCTATCCTGACTTGCCCCTTTGAGCCTCCCAAACCAAAGACTAAGCATAAGGTTGATATTGATACAGTGGAGAAGTTCCAAACATTAAGGAAGCAAGAACAGCAGTATTTTGATGACATGGTTCAAAAATGCAAGGTAACTTTTTATCACCAATCCTGTGATTTTTCTGTTAATTGCAGGTTTTAACTGGTCATGCCTAAGCATGTCAGTCTTTATGAATCTTGTGATATGAATGCTTTGTTAGCTGGCTTGGGTTGGTGTATCAGCTTCTCTGGGTTTAAATTCAAAATTGACTACTACATTAATTTTCTTGCATATCAACGGTAGCAACTCTGTCTTTTCTTACTGGAACTTGTTTGGATTTATATCAATGTGAACAATTACTCTTTTTGCAGGATGTAGGTGCCACCCTGGTTATCTGCCAATGGGGTTTTGATGATGAAGCAAATCATCTTTTAATGCACAGGAACTTGCCTGCTGTCCGATGGGTTGGTGGTGTAGAGTTGGAATTGATAGCAATAGCAACAGGTTTACTTTATTTAAGCTTCTCATGTTTTAAAGATATCTTCTTTAAGATAACTGTACTTCATATATGAATTATGGCCATCCATTTATCCAGTGGCCCATGAGGATATGGTGATCTGTTTGTTGATGCAGGAGGAAGAATCGTGCCTAGGTTCCAGGAATTATCTCCAGAAAAGTTGGGAAAGGTATCCTGTTATCCTTTATTTGTCAACAATACTTATTCCTTTCTAGTTGTGGAAGATTGAACTCTTTCTTTTCTGAGCTGTGGTATCGTTTTTACCTTTTCCCATTTCTACTATTGGGTTGGTGTGTTGCACACCATGAACTCTCTGGTTTTTGTGCACTTTGTTATAATCTACATTGATTTGTGATCTTATCTTATATTTAAGGCTGGTATGGTTCGAGAAAAATCATTTGGTACAACAAAAGACCGGATGCTATATATTGAGCATTGTGCAAATTCAAGGGCAGTAACAATATTTGTTCGAGGAGGTGAAGACATGTACCTTTTATTGTTTTCCTATCCAATTTAGTTGTTTTATATTGTATTTAACTATTTTAATTTTATTAGCTGTTTTAATGAGTTGCCTGTTTGGACAAAATCAATTGAGCATTGAACTGTGTGGGTTTTGAATTTTTGAACCTCTTTCATTCTTTGTATATATGATCTGTATCATTGGGTTTACAATTTCATTTCATGGGCTGAGGCACTGAGCGTGCAACTTCTTTAAGATAGTGTTTACCTAGCACTGAATAGTTATTTCGGTATGGCAATCTTGACAAACTAATACAAGCTGTCTATTTTGGTAGGTAATAAAATGATCATCGAGGAGACAAAAAGGAGCCTTCATGATGCCTTGTGTGTTGCCAGAAATCTTATCCGCAACAATTCAATTGTATATGGCGGTGGCTCAGCTGAAATATCTTGTTCTATTGCTGTGGAGGCAGCTGCGGACAGATATCCTGGGGTAGAACAGGTATGAGGTTATTGTTTTCTCTTATTCATGTTGCTGTATTAATTGCTGAAAACTTCGTTTCTCATGCAGTATGCTATTAGAGCATTTGCCGATGCACTGGATTTGGTCCCTATGGCGCTTGCTGAAAACAGTGGTCTCCAACCTATTGAAACTCTATCCGCTGTGAAGTCTCTGCAAATAAAGGTAAATCAAGAATGATGATTGCTTTGAGCTTGGCCCAGCTATTGTATTTAGTACCGTTTTACATGTAATTGTAATCTCCGATCAATCTCTAGATTTTTTTGAATATCTTGTGGCACTAACTCTGATGCTGCCATCACTTTGCAGGAGAACAATCCCCATCTGGGCATTGATTGCAATGACATTGGGACTAACAACATGCGGGAGCAATATGTGTTTGAGACTTTAATTGGGAAGCAGCAACAGATTCTGCTTGCTACTCAAGTCGTCAAGATGATACTGAAAATTGATGATGTTATATCCCCATCTGATTACTGATTCATTTGTTGCAAACTCAGTGTTCTGATGGGTTGAATTTCGTTTCTAGAGCAAGAGATCAACCATGAGATGTTCCCCTGATTAAATTTATATAATGGATTCTGTCTTTTGGCTTTGTGTTGGAGATGAATGACCTTTTCTTTTGTTTTACAATCCTATTTTTAGTCTTGAAAATTATGGATTGATTCATTGCAGTTTTGAGCTTGTAACAGCTGGCAAGAGAGGAAATGAAGTGGGCTTGTTTTCATTGCTATCACGTGTCCCTGTTTACCATCTAGTGTGCCAAGGTGAGGACTTTAAAACTTAGGTTCCAGTCATGCACCTCAGTTGTTGGATCAGTGCTTTGAACTAAGCTTATTCTTTTGATACATGTGTTAGTTTAATGAACTCAATGTTATTTGGAATTATGAGATCTAATATTATACCAAACCTCAATTTCACAATTATGCATGCCAATCGGACGTTAAACTTGATATTCAAGGATAGTTATGAGTCGGTCTTGCATTAGGTAATTTTTCCCCATGTATAGACAAAAATCATAAGGGAAGAAAATTATTTCAATGATACACTTGGGAACTTAATCTTAAAAGAATGTTCAATACTTGTAACTTAAAAAGATGCAGTAAATTGATGAAAATTCTAATTTTTAATTTATTTGATTATAATGCATATAGTATATATTTTCTTATTATACATATTAGTAGTGTAAAAAATATCGAAATGATACAATTTTTAATAAATTAAATATTGACTAATTTTTTTTAATTCTGAATGGATTATTATTAATTTTCCATCTATTGGTATGAATTCTTGGTCTTACTTTAAGGGGTTCAATGTTTGAAACGTTTCCATGGACCAAAATTCAATTCGTGAATTCATTGGAGTGAGGAGTCGAGGATGCCCTTCGTTCTTGATGATAAGTATTACTCCCTGCACAATAATCTTTTTTCTCGCATCCATCACGACTCTCTCTCTCTCTCTCTCGCACGCACGTGTTTTAGTTTAACACGTATCCGCACAAGGTTATGAAGATTTCTTATTGTGCAAGTAACTTTTGTCTTGGAGACCACAATGAGGGAAAAAAAGAGACCAATTTTAACCAAATTGTTGCTAAGCAAAGTATCTATACAATCACCACGAAACAAATGGGCAATAAATGAAGCATCATCAATGTATCAACCATCAAATGTTTTTGAACTATCAATAACTAGTCAAAGCCTAGGAGTCAACAAAGCATATTGTAGCAGCATCATGAGGCCCTTGTTAGCTGTTTACGCTACCATACACCTTCATTGATTCTTTTCTTTGATTCCCTATTTACAGAATACACAGAAAGAACTTAAACACTGCAAAGCAGCATCATCATGCATTGAGACCATATATTAGTGGATAGAGTATATAATACACAGATGATAATCAACTGAGATCAACATCAACCCTCTCTGGTTTCCCCCTCTCGGTCTGGTTGGCACCGAGCTCGATTCCTAGCTGTCCTTTGTCACCAGCGCCAAAGGCGTACAGCTTGCCCGATTCAGTGAGTGCAAAGGTATGGGCATTCCAGTATATAGAGTTGGTCAGGCTGATCTGAACCACCCTTTCATTCACCTGCTTCAGTGAAGTTACAAGCTCTGGACTCAGAACATTCGAGTGCCCATTGCCCTGTGCATGTATACACATTGAATAGATGAGTAACTTAATAGAATCAATATGCTCTTAGCGAATAAGAAGCATAACTTGTAATAGGATGTGCCAACAGTAAATTAGAATCTGGTCTTAGAGCTATAATAAAATATCCAGTCTAGAACAAACTAAGCAATAATGTGTAATGTGACCATCAAAAGGGCAAATGACAGACATTCAACGGAAAGACTCATTCTGAAAACTGAAATCTCCATAATTCGAAATAATCTAAAAGTCTTGTTAAGACTGAAGAGTACATTAGCAACGAGATGAATATAAGTTCATCATACGGCCTCTGGAGATTGAGTTTTCTCACCATTAGATCTACCTTGAGATTGACACTCAATAATAAAGATTGAATTATCTCATGTTGAGAGGGAAAGGTTATTCTCTTGAAGGGCAAAACTCCCAAAAGAATCATCCTATAGAAAATAAGAAAGAGTGCAAAAGGCAAAGCAGACCTGTCCATCGTCATTTCCGTTGTTATGTCCAAGACTAGAAGATTCTCCACAACCAAATGAATACACATCACCATTGTCAGACACTACAAAGGTAGTGTAATCTCCGGTAGCAATGTGAACTGCTTTCACATTGCTCAATGCTTCCACCACCTTAGGTACTGATTCACAATCTTCATTACCATGGCCCAAGCAACCATAGCGCCCCCATCCCCATGTACAAACACGGCCATCCTGCCCCACTACAGCCGCATGCCACGCACCAGCTGCAACTACCATGGGTTGAAGATTTAAATTCTGGAACTGTTCAATCAAACGAGGATACTTCTCATCAGTTCTTGTACCGTGTCCAAGCTTTCCACCTAAGCCACACCCAACTGAGTATACTGACCTGTTACGTATTCAAGAGGGAATCATAAGATCAGTAAAACTCAGTTATGAACAATAAAAATGACCTATACTACATGGAAAACTAATAGATTTAAGGATAATGATTTACAAGGCAAGGCTTCAGCATTTATTTAAAAAAGAAAAAGGAAAAACTAGTTCAATAGGTTCTCATGCCAGGACATATAAATTCAAAAAAAAAAAAAAAAAAGAACAGAACAGAACAGAAGCAATGAAATTTTGCAATTAATAGAAGCATGCAAAAATGCCTGATTAGCATATAACTGCCAGTTAGAAATTCTCTATGAATGTTGATAGCCAAGGTAAAGAGTCACAGTTGGAGCTCACATTCCACTGGGTTGACATGCCAGACAAAGTAGGTAGCAGTATCCAGCAGCTATTTGTACCACTGGTATGTTTTCAAGGGCTCCTAATAAAGGATGAGGTTGCTTATCATTTAGATCAGTATGATGGCCGAGTCTCCCATCACTACCCCAAGAAAATGTATAAACCCTGCCTTCTCTTGACAACACAGCTGTGAAGAAATTTCCAATTGCAGCCTGAACCACAAATATGTTCTTCAAAGACTCAACTAACAAGGGAGTTGTGACAATCTTTGGTCCTTGAGCTCCAATCTCAGCTTCTCCAAAGGAGTCTTTGCCAAAGGCATATACCTGCCCAGAATCACTGACTAACATTGTCCTCCCAGCCCCAGCAGCTGCTTGTATAATTTGAATTCCTTGCAGAGATCTGCAACATAATGGAGCTCTGTAAACATTTAATCAACTATGCACCTTCCAATTAAGCTGCAATGATTTAGACATGGCCAAATGAACTAGCCTGATAGGGCAAGGTCGCCATTGCTCTTCAGTGGTACTATGCCCAAGTTGTCCTGAACTGTTGGAACCGAATGAATAAACAACCCCTTTTGATGTCACAGCAATACTGTGACCAGGACCTGCTACTGCCTGCGATTTCTCCCTCCTACTACATGCTTCTCCTGCAACCAAAAACCTCAAAACCAGTTTCCAAGAACCTCCACATATTTGCTTCAACTCTTGCTTCTGTTCTGTTGTCATTGGCCAAAAAATGGCTCTCTTTTGGCACATGTCCAGAGCAGCAAGCTCTGACAGGGACAAATTGAGGTCAGGAGTAAAGTTTGCAGGCTGTCTAAAGAAGGAGCATGTTGCCTGCAGCAGCAGCGGCGGAGGCCACATTCAAAATGGAACCAGCATTTTTAATATTAGTACCACCATTCAACAACAACTTCACAATTGAAATGCAGACAAGTATAACACTTGCCTCTAAATTAGCAAGATCTCGAGGATCCAAGTTACATGTTGTAAGGACATGAAGTACAATAGAGGGATTAGCAGACAAGGGGAATTCTCCTGGACAAGAGTCCCCAAAGCAATGGCGTTGTTGCCGTTCAAATGTCGGTAGAATTGTAGCAACAATGGCAGTAATTGGCTGGTCAGGAATGTTATGGTATTGAATAGTAGGGGTTCCGCTAGTTGTGGCATCCATGGGCACTGCTGATCTTATGCAGTGCCCAAACTTTGCAGAAGAAAAGGTCTAAAGTTCTGGGAATTATGAAAATATGTGCAAAGTTTGTTACAACATTAATTTCTCAGTTAGTCCAATTGTAGCATCTAAAACTAGATATTGTTCCAACTTGCAAAAAAGGTGTACCTCAAAGTACAATTGACTAGCAAATCTCAGGTCTCAAACCTACAAAGAGAAACATGCTAATAGAAACTCATTATGTGACCCAAACGTTAAAAAGAGAGGGGAGAAAAGGAAAAAAGAAGACACACACTCACACACAAACACAAAAGAAACACAGAAAACTAAATTGTAAGACAATCTTTCGCCATCTGGTGTATCACATAATGAATTTAAAGCACCAGATGGCATACACTCAGACCATGGGATGAATCGGAGAATCAGAAAGCCATATTATCCCACCAATACCAATTGAACAGTCGGAGCCAGACAAGCAAATCAGAAGCTCTGGATTTTAGACAATTTTAGGTTTATGAAACCCAGATGAAGGGAAAGTGTGGTAAAAGGAAGACAAGAAACATGAGGCCAGGCGAACCATCAAAGGAAACTTTGAGAAGAAGCATACTATTCCAAAACGATGGGATATTCTACATCCAAAAGGAATTTCGAAACCCGTGTCGTCAAGTTTAGTCTATTCATTCACGTGAACTCATCATAACTTATTAAAGTAAAAAGATCCCAATCAAAACGAACCAAACTAGCAAAATCATCTTCCATGGCTGACAAACCCAGAAACAGATTGCAATTGCAATCGATTCTGCAATCAATATCTCCGGGGAAAAAAGCAAAAGAAAACCTTTTTAAACCTGTCCCAGATCAGAGAATTTTCAGTAATCCGATCAACAAGGACACTTGTTGAATACGCAGCCAGAAAACGGGTATTACAAAACAAGGAATCTAAATCACACGCTTAACAAGTTCGCTATAAGTGGATTATGATCGTTAACAGATCGAGGCATAGAAAACTTGGAAACGTGATTACGTATCAGGGGCATCCACGATTCCTGAAAATCAGTCAGCATCCGTCTAAGATTGCACAGAAATCCACGTTTTTCTTAACCAAAAGTAGCGAAATTTAGATCATTAAACAGCAGCAAGGTGGGTGTTCGATTAATATCTATATCTGATTATGGATGTATATACACAACTGGAAGTGAGGGTATTTTTCAGTTTCAAGGAGATATGAGACGAGAGAAAGGCAGAGAGAAGAAAATGGAAGGTTTTGTTTCTTATGAGTGGATGAATTGAAAAATTTTAGCTTTAATATGGGAAGCTCCTCCCTCACTAGCTCGCTCTTCACGGAGGCGATGATGACGTGTGATTCAGGATGTGCATTATTTACAAGCAAGCAATTCGTATCGCTTGAAAAAAGTAACCTCACATCAAGTGTTATGCATTGAATTTCAAACTTACGTCTGATTAATATCATCTCTCTCTTTGCATCTTAAAAAAAATATCAACTCTCTCTTCTTTTGTTTTTTTCCATTTCACTATTTTCTCCATTTCAGAATATTTGTCACTTAAGATTATACACTCATATTAAAAATTAAATATATTAAAAAAAGAATTAAGAAATTTATTGAAAAGATAATGAAAATTTTAATCCCTTAAATTAATTTTAGTCATCAAAATTTTTTTCGTAAAATGTAATTTTTATCAATTAATTCCCTAAAATTATAGTATAACTATACACGATTAATCTGCATGATTTGACGACATGGAATCATATACATACATGTAGTCTAATCATTAACTAAAAGATGATAACTTCATGGATTTGAAAAAAAAAAAAAAAGGTTGTTGGCCCCAAAAACATAAAAATAAGAATATAAAATTAACTTTGAGGACTAAATTTGATAAAAACTTAACTTTAGGAACTAAATTGATAGTTGAGACAAAAGTAACCAAAAGTTTTATTATCCTTTTACTAGATGGTTGAGATTATAATGTTTTTTCTTCACAACAATATCTAGTTTCAAAAATAAGAATAGATTTAGAACATCAAGAAGTGGATGGAAGGTTGTGTCATTATGAATTTGTGGGTTGGATAATTTGCTAATTTGTGAATCAACCCATACCACAAAAGATGATTTGGATGATTTCTATATGTAAGAATTCATGAGTTCCATAAAATATAATGTGCAGGGTTCATTACTTAGGTCAATCTCAAACATTCAATAGAATTTTCCCATTTAAGTAGATCCATATCTAAGAACAAATAGAAAATGGAATATGGGGGAAGAAGGGATGAAGTTTAGTATTGTTTTACTCAAAACATGTATGTTTGATATGATACATCTATCTGAAGATTATTATAAATATAAAACATGAATATCTGTTGCAATTCCTCAAAAAATTTCAATCTAAAGATTGATATTTCAACACCATGGGACTAGGATTTAAAGTAATTAATTAATATAAGTATTATTAAGCAATCAATAATTATCCCCAATCCCTCTTAGTAAACATTCCAAATTAGGCATTTCCTGGCCAAATCTCAACCCCCAATTCCATGGCCTTAAAGCAATTCGGATCAAGTTGACACGTGTTGTGTTTGTACGAATTAACGCAAATGCTTGATTTGGAATGAAGTGCACACGTGACAAAACGGTGAAGCATTACACGTGTTTAGCGTTAAATTGGTCTTGGTCCAAAACGTAGTTTTCATCAAAACTGATAGAATACCAAGGTTAGAATACTAAACGGCCGGATATAATAAAAATGAGATTTCTTATAACAAGAGTTTTAAATTATTAATACTATTTCAAATATTATTTTTCAATAAAAAAATATATATTTAACAATGAAAAAATCATAGAAAAAATTAGAATGTTTGAATGAAAGGTTTTCTCTTTTTTATATAGGAAGGCGGAGGTAGATTAAAGGATCCAATTTTTTTGTGATATATATAAATGAAAAACTATTTTATGGTACCCATAGTTTTTCTAGAATTTTTTGAATTTGATATCTGTACTTCTCTCTTTAAATTAAATTCTTTAATTTTTTTTCATGTGTAATTATATAAACACAAGGCTTCTCAATCATTTAGAATATGTTTGGGAATAGTTTTTGAAACACGATTGTACACGATCTAAGATAAGTATATGAGAAAAATTTTATCTCGATTTACATAAAAATGATTCTAAAAACACTTCTAAAAGGGAGTCAAACATGTTCTTAATCATGCAACGCATCAACACAAATTCCTAGACTGGCAAACAAAGAAATTGGTAGGATCCGACGTTTTGAACGCAAAGTCAACTTAGTTGCCCTCTCTTGGTTGTCTTTCAAAAAAAAAAAAAATTGGGGACACATACGTAACCAACTTAACAATTGATTGATCAAATCATTTTGTTATCAATAATATTTAATATCCTTTGTATAAGAGTAAGTTAACCTTTTATCAAGAGATTGAAAAAACTAATTAATTTATATATTTATTATTTTTTAAATTAATTTGTGTTACTTATAAATTGACATATAATTTAATGATATGTATAAATATTTCAGAATATATGTTAGAATTAAGTAATTTGTTTAGCTTTCTTAAGAGAAATACTAATATATCCCAGAGTGCCACATCATCCATACTTTCTTCAATAAAAATATTTTAATTATCCCTTTTGGTGGATCTAATATCCAAAAAAAATTTCTTAATTATTTCCCTCTCCATAATCTATATGATAAATATTTGTAAGACTCACAAAAAATACAAAAAATATAGATACTGTTATAAAAATAAAGAAAATTGAAGAGAGATGAGCAAGATAAGAGATAATTGGAGAGGAAGGAGAGAGTGATTCTTATTCATATGTGTTCTTCCAATATGTATTACATGACTTTATATATATATAT
>QFDD01010611.1:0-10428 GCA_006871305.1 Vachellia collinsii
CAACCCGATTTCCTTTATTTATTTCAATTTTATAAAGAAATCATAAAAACAGTATTTTAGAATTTATTTTTCTTGCTTGCAATTAGTTTTAATTAAGAAAATTGATTTCTCAAACAACCCCATATTTTATTGCATTTTAGACTCTTAGTTTACCTAGGGAAGTTGAATTAAGGCTCCTTGATAAGAGAACGACCCGAGTATTGCATTATACTGCAATTCTTGGTTTAAAATATTTTGCATTTGATCCCAAGGAGTTAAGACACGGTCAAATCACATAACTTCGGAACTCTCTGTTATGATTAAGCATGATATAAGTTGATATATAATATGAATTTATAAAATTACAAATTAGTGTTGATTATACTCACTGAATAAAAGGATCAACTTGACTGCAGTTGATCAAGACATGTCTGTGTGCTTGCAGCATCTCATTGAAGTGAGGTTGAAGTATTGATGTCCTCCAACTGGTCTCCCAATAGGAGGGAACAAACTAGTCGATGATGACAGACCAACATCATCAGGGCAATCATAAACATGAGGATGACGGTTGAAAGATGTCTCGATGTCATCAAAGTACCGTGAGCAGAAGTTGAGGACCTCATTTCCTATATAACATTCTGCTATTGAACCCTCTGGCCATGTCTTATTCCTCACATATGACTTCAACTTCCCTAAAAACCTGTAATAAGTTGATATATAGCATGAAGATTAGTAGTGACCTATCGATGTGTGTGTAAATAATGCGTGTGATACAATTTTAAGCTACAATTACCTTTCCATGGGATACATCTAATGATATTGAACTGGCCCACCGAGTTTTTCCTCTTCAACAAGGTGAACGGTGAGATGGACCATGACAGTGAAAAACGAGGGAGGGAAGATCATCTCCAAATGGCATAATGTGAGAACAATTTGCTTTTGCAGTTGATCCAACTCGTCAGGGACAAGAACCTTCGCACACAGCTTCCTGAAGAATGAACAAAGCTGCACCAACACCGTCAACACATCTAGAGGCAGTGTGTTTTTGAGTGTCAACGGTAGTAACTGTTGCATAATGACGTGTGAATCATGGCTCTTTAATCCGACTACCCTTCGAGACTGCAAATCTATGCACCGTGATATGTTGCTTGAATATCCATCAGGAACCTTAATTTTCTTCAACGTCGAGAGGAATATATCATTGTTCGGCTTCGTTAAGGTAAATTTTGCTGGTTGAAACCTGTCATTGTCGTCTGGGCAAGCATCCTGACGAATTCCCATGGACTGTAAATATTTCCTAGCTCGGAGATGATCTTTCAACTTCCCAGATTCGTTCAACAAAGTGAAAAGAATATTATCACACACATTCTTTTCGATGTGCATCACATCAAGATTGTGGCGTAGCATATTGAACTTCCAAAAGGGTAGATTGAAAAATATACTCCTCTTGCGCCATTGCTGAACTGCATCAACTTCTGAAGTGCTATGAGATCTTCTTCCTGCTCGATCTGCATCATCCTTCTTCTCAAACTCAATATGAACAGCATCTAGCTGACTAAGAATATCGGAACCACTTAAAACGATAGGCGGTCCTCTTCTTTCTTGTTTTCCATTGAAATGATTCTTCTGCAATATGAACTTGTGCTTCCGATCAAGGATTCGATGATGACCCATGAAGCACCACTTCCGACTGTATGGAAGGCGCAGTGACTCAGCGTCAAAGTTACATATGGGACAAGCAAGTCCGGTGTGTACGTTCCACCCAGATAACGTTCCAAGGCCTGGGAAGTCACTTATCGTCCACGTTAAAGCTGCACGCAAGTTGAACAGTGACTTCTCATATGCATTGTATGTCTCAATTCCATCAGCCCATAATTCGACCAACTCTTTTATCAGCGGTTGGAGGTAGATATCAATATCATTGCCCGGTGCTTTCTTTCCAGGAATGATCATAGACAAAATGAATGAGCTCTGCTTCATGCACATCCATGGAGTCAAGTTGTAAGGAAGTAACACAACAGGCCAAATACTGTAACTGGTGCTAAGGTTACCAAATGGATTGAATCCATCATCGTAAGAGCAAGACGTATGTTTCGTGGATCCGCCGCAAAATCTGAGAATTCTTTGTCAAACTATTTCCATCCTTCAGAATCGCGCGGATGTCTTAACTTGCCATCCGGATTTGCTTCAACTGCATGCCATCTCATGTGCTCTGCCGTTTTTTATGAGAAATTCAATCATTGCAGCCTGGGCTTCAAAGGAAAATATTTCAAAATCTTCGCAGGCTTCTTCTTTTTCTTCCTCCCCTTTCCTTCCGGCTTGTATCTTGAAGTGTTACACCGCTTGCAAATTCTTTCGTCGCATCCTCTCCCCAATAAAGCATGCAATCATTTGGGCATGCATGTATTTTTTCATAATTTAAACCCATTTCACTTATTATTTTCTTCGCATCATAAAAAGAAGTAGGAATCGCTGCATCTGGGAATGCATCTACTAACAGTTCTAATATCATCGACATTCCCTTATCAGATATACCACATAAACACTTAATGTGATACAATTTAATTAAAAAAGATAATTTTGAATATTTCACACACCCAGGATATAAAGCCTTGTCGACTTCAGCCATAAGTTCAAAAAAAGTATGAGCTTCCTCGTTCCTCATGTACTGAGGTTCTGGACCTTGCACTTCATCAGGGATTACATCGTCATGAATCCCAAATGCATCATGAAGTGCATCATTGATGGGATCCTCCCCAGTAAGATATTCTTACACTCCTATTTGTGAGATTCCAAGACTAGATTCTCTAACAACATTATCATTTTCTCCATGGTATACCCAGTACTTATAAGTTTGAGGGAACGACTTAAATATTAAGTGCTCCCTAACAATATCTTTAACATGCCACTTTTTGAAATTACATTTAGGACAAGGACAAGAAATCTTACCGTTAACCTTGCCGTGTCTGTCAGCAAAATCCAAAAAGTGGTTCAACTTGGCCAAATATCGTGGGGATGTACGAGGAAGCTTGATCCATGATTTATCCATTGCATACAATTAAAAGGGTGCAATAACAATGATATCAGAAGTGTAATAAGAGAAGAAAGTGAGAAAGTATGAGTTTCTGGTCGAAATAAGTCTTATGCAGGAAGTTTTTAACAGTCATTTTTTAGCAGCGGTTTTGAACCGTTGCCAAAACCGCTGCAAAAAACAACGATTGGATATTAGCAGCAGTTTTAAAACCGCTGCAAATTTGAAAATCAGTGGCGGGATTTTTTCAATTTCAAATTTGCAGTGGTATCCAACCGTTGTTTTTTGCAGCGGTTTTGGCAGCGGTTCAAAACCGCTGCTATTTGTACTTCATTCGTTTGTAGCGATTTGGAAACCGCTGCTAAATTCCTAACTTAAATTCCTTTCACTTTTTTTTAAATTGATAAATTTCCAACATTTAAATATTTAAATTCTTAAATTTAAATAATAAGTTAGGTAAATTTTTAAATGAAATTTCCAACATTTAACTAATAACACTTTTAAAGGAAATTTTTAAATTTAACTAATAACAGTTTCAAAATTTTTACAATTTGTACAAGTAAAAAAAAAAATCGATCAAGAATCCGGCTGAGGGGGCGGTGGGTCATGCTCACCGTCTGGACGATCATCTGTCCGAGGAGGATGGGGATCAGGCTAGGTTGGTGGTGGCGCGAAGATCGGCATCACCATTTGAGGGAGCTGCGAAGGAGCGACGCCGGGCTGAACCTGGTGAAAGGCCATCTGGATAATGGAGTTGGCAACCTGCCTCCACATCTCCATCTGCGCCTGTGTCTGAGCATGGGCCTCCACCTGGGCCTGCACCTGCACCTACACCTGGGCCTGCACCTGGCCCTCGACTCGTGCCTGGACCTGGGCGTCCATTCGAGCGTCAACCTGCCCTAAGACCTCCTCTCAGACCACCTCTCTCTGCTCAGCGCGTAGAGACTCTCGGTCCACATCGGAATCACCGTGCATCCTGCCTGGGATGCAGCAACAGAAGATGAAGTCCCAGCTTCATATCTGCTACTCCTAAAGACTCTGGTCCTCGTCGCCCCAAACCCGAATCCTGGAAGTCGCCCAAGGTGCTGATCACGCCCTTCCATCGCTGTTTTCAGTGAGAGAGTGGGGTCTAAGGCTGACCCCTGGGACTCCCTGAGCTCAGCGTCAGTTCGCTGAATACGCTATTGAAATAGAAAAAAATGATATTAAATTATTATATAAAATGCAATAAATATTAAATATTTATAGAAAAGACAAAATATACTTACAATAATCTGCTTAGTCTCCTCAGATAATGGAGTCCCGTCATTGTGCCTGTGGGTGGCCACATACATATCTCCGTATGTGGCCCTCCGACCCTCTCTCCTCGCTACGTCGTCCTAAATAAACATAATATAACAATTTCAATAACAATTAACAATTAAAAAACAATTACAAACCAATCAACAATTTTAATAACAATTAACAATTAAAAACCAATTAACAATTTTAATAACAATTTACCATCTCAGCGTAGGTGCAGGAGAATGGCTTCAATCGTGCAGTATGGTGGATCGTCTGGCCTACGCGGCTCTGTGCAGCTCACCTGGAGATAGCCATACTCCCCAGTGACCTCCTCCACCGAACAAATCTTGCCCAACTTTCGGGCTGGACCGGGTCAGGCACGTCTTCTGCCACCTCCTGCGTAGTCCGCGTGCCATTGCGGTTCTTCAAGTGGTACAGGCGATTTCGCCTGTTCTTCCACCCCTCTCCCATCTTCAAGATGGAGTAGTCCTTGTGCGCATCCTGCACAACAAATTTATTCTGCAAAAAAACAGATCAAAGTTAATCAGTATTTCACAATAAAATAATAACTTAATTTAATTAAATATATTAAAATTATACCTTAACTTTATTCTCCCAAACCCAATCCTTGTCCTCCTTCCGCACCCTTTTCCACATCTCGGCGCTGATATCAAACTGGCCGTAGTTCCCTCCTTGCTCGGCCAGGTAACGGTGGTACAGCTGACCGGCCTTCCCGATCGGTTGCTGTGTCAGCTCATTCCAGGGTACCATGATCCGGTGGCCAGCATCGAGCTGAGAAACATCCCTCAATGCCAGCTTCCTCTTCTGCAGCCGACCTGTCGGATCTGCACATTTCATTCAAACATTAACAATATAAATTAAATTAATTCATCAATTTTATTACAAAATATAAATCTAAATTACTTACCCTGAATGTCCACTTCAAAGCCAGCGGATCGTGAAGCAGAAGGCCGAGGGAATCCCTCTTCCCTGGCGATATCCTCATCCTCGAAGTTCTCAGCTGCCTCTACTGAGATATCTGGAAGATCGAAATCTTCGACGCTGAGATATGTGTTGTCAAGATTAGCCTCAGGCCGCCAGCTTCCGAAAACTCCTGCTCTTCAGGATTGGCCTCAACGCCACTTTGTTCCGGGATGTCCTCATGCGGTATCATAGGCTCCTTACAGGGTCTGCGTGTAGGATCGGGACTAGACATCTATAATAAAATAAAAAACATTAAAATAAAGTTAAAAAATAAAAACATAAAAATAATTTCAATAAATTTAAAAAACAATAAAATAAAAACAAAATTAATACCTTTTTTGCTCAAGAATAGACTAATCTTTCTCTATTTTAGTTTCTGAAACTCTTTCGATGTGACGTTTTTGAGAAAATGAAAGTTGAATATATAGAGCGAGGAGTTAGCAGCGGTTTTGTGCAAACTGCTACAAATTAGCAACGGTTCCAGAAAAACTGCTGCCCAAACCGCTGCAAAATAAGATGACTTCTCGGAAAACATGCAACTTAGTAGCGGTTTTATAATAACCGTTGCTAAATTGGAGGGAATTCCGTGACGTTTCAATTTTACATCGGTTTATTTTGTAGCGGTTACAAAAACCGCTACAAAGTTCTGACCCTTCGTATTTTGCCGCGCTTTTTTTTTCATACAACCGCTGCAAAGTTACACTGCAATTTTGGCGGGTCATTCGCGCCAAATTTTGTAGCGGTTCTAAACCGCTACTAAATAACAGTCGTGGCAAACGCTTATTTTCTACGGTAAATTAGTTCAAAACCGCTACAAGTTACATATTTCGTTGCGGTTTTTAAAACCGCTACAAATGTCACGTTTTTTTGTATTGATTCAAGTTCTTAGGTAGAACTCCTCAACATCATTCAGGGTCTTAAGTTGTGTTGGAATAGAGGTCTTAAGAAAATTATGCTTTTCTTTTCTGATTGTATTAAGGCTCTAAACTTGATCAGTAGGTGGCATGATAGTAACCATCCTTTGAGAGACATTATTATTAATGCTCACTATTGGATTAACAAGGATTTGTAGGTCTTAATATCACACTCTTATAGGTAAAATCTTTTTTGTGCTTATTATTTAGCCATACCGTCCCACCGTATAGATTGGATGAAACTATAGCATCTTTGATCAACCCCTATTTCTAGTACAAGAGTTGGCAGATGATGAAGGGAATTGATATTATTAGTATAAACATGTATTAGCATTTTTGAAGTAATATACCTAATTTTTACTTAAAAAAATGTGAAGGAAATGATCAAAATAACCTTATGACAATTTAAAACAAAACGAAAACACACTCAACTGAACTAAACACTCTCCTCTCCCACTCATTCGTTTCACTCTTTCCCTCAATAGTGCCACACTCTGTCATATGATTTGTACCCTAATACTGTGGGGCTGAAAAGGGTGGATTTAAAGAGGAGCAAGTTTTTTTATTAAAGAGGACTAAAGATGAGTACATTAACGAAGATGCATTGGTCGTCGCATAAAGGCATCAGGGTTTTTGTCTCAACCCTATTTGTGGTCCAAAGTACAGGTCCCCAATTATTGCTACTGTGTTTCTGATATTTCACCGATTGAATGGGGAAAATAGAAGTTGGACCACATCCGAATATGTTGAAGATGAACTTTTATTTGAATAAGAGAAAATTGTCCATTCGAATGAATAGTAGAAAGTAGAATGTGAAATAGTCTAAAATGTGTTGAAGATAAAATTATATTCAAATAAGATAAAGTAGTTTATTTAAATGAATAGTGTGAAATACAACATTATATCGTTTGACCTCATTTGAATGTGTTGAAGATGAATTTTCATTCGAATGAATGGTACAAAATACAATGTGATAGCTCATTCGAATGTATTAAAAATAAAATGAATAGTGTAAAATATAACGTGATATTGTCTAACATCATTTGAATGTGTTGAGGATTTCATCTTCAACATTTCTAAAATGACAAATTGAACCATCGCCCTTCGATGTCATTATGAAATGGTGTAGCACCTCTACATCATTTTACAAATTGCAACGTATTTTTTTGGGATTTTCCCAAAAAGACCATTATCTTCGCAAGCAGTGTTCATGGTTCCCAAAAACCCACAGTGCCCATTTGAGACCGACCAAAAATTGTCCAGCCCAAACCAAAAAAGGTGGCCTAAAAAGGATTTTGGTTAATTTGGGCCTGGCAGATTGTCGGGCAAAGGGTGTTGCCCTACCCATATGGCCTGCCTGAAAAATATGTACCATTTATTTAAAATTATATTATTCAATATATCATTTTATACAAAATATATAGTATTCAATATATATTGTTTTGTAACATGATCTTCTAATTTTTCAAAATTTTCATTAACCCAGACGGCATGTTTCTGCAAATTTGTAGGTAGATCAACTTTGAGATAATCAATTTTTTTCTCTACATTTTTTGCCACTGTTTCAGATGATATAGGACCAAAGGATGATAGTGAGGAAGGTTGTCTTGTACCACCAGAAGAAGCTTCATGACCAGCTCTTTTCCCTTGCTTGAATAGGTCTGATGAACTGGTCTTGTTATCCCATCAATAGGAATATACATTAGGTGCAATGCTTTGTCTTAAAATAGTGAGAAAACGAAACATATTTTCAGAGTATCACATCATTTACGCTCTCTTTAATAAAAATATTTCAACTGTCTTTCCCATGGGTCCCACAAATATATATTATAATAGGTTTTGGGAGATAAATCATCAAAAAATTTTTATAGAATATGAGATCCACAAAAAAAAAAGATAATTATAATATGTTCATCAAATATAGCATGAATGACATAGTAACTAGGGAGTAAATATTTTTACTGTCAAAGTTGGTGCTTCTCCATTGTCTCAATCAAGTTGCATTAGTTAGTTCCGCACTTCGAGGTTCATCAGGTTTGCTTGAATGAGTGTCTTTAGCGCAATGTTCTTCTGCCCAGTGTCACGATGCTCTCTAGAGGGTCCTAGAACTCTCTAAAATTCTCTTGTATATAATTGAATACCCTAGGAATCTCTAGGATATTCTAGAGTTCTCCATACTCTTCCTTATTTTCCTTACATTTGTAAATATCTAGATATTTTAGGAGAGGATTCTGGAAGGTCGATATGGACCGTTAGATCGAATATATCTCCACCGTCCATTGAGGAGATGGAGTAGTATAAATACCCCCAAGGGGTTTATTTGTATTCATCCATTCAAGCATTCTCCCATACTCCTCTCTCTAGTTTTTCTCTCTAGTCTTTCCTTAGTTTTTACAACTAAGTTAAGACTTGGTAGACTTACAAGCAGGTTTTAAGTCTGAGGTCCGGTAAAGCTTGCTCAGCCGCACAATGCTTACATCAAGTAAATCACTAAGTTTGTAACACCAGAGATTGGTTGAAGAGCAAACTTCTTTCCAGTAGAATTAGGCTTAAAATGCTTGGGAGCAGACCTCATCTAGATTATTAGAATATTTTTTATTCATTCATTGACCGAAGCTTGTGCATGATTTGAAGAATTTAGATAAAAAGTACAATGCCGAAAGGGGTAAGAATTTTTTTTAATTCCTTTTTTATTGTGAAGAAACATGTCTCTTGTGGAAAGGAGATCAGGTTTCAAATGCAAGGAAGACCATTGGGAAGCACTGTTGTAAATATTGTGTGTGGGTGTGTCAAAGGAAAAGTCCCATAATATTTGAGATTATATAGGTCCAAGTGTATATACAATAAATGTTATCTTAGACTAATAAATAGGTTAAGAGGAGGAAAAAACTTGCATATGATAAAGGGCCGTCGGAGACAAATTCGACAATTTCCCCTACTCCTTTACGTGTGAGTTAAGCGTAGACTAAGCACTTTTTTGCCAAGGCCATTTGTGAAAATTCAAACGTTATTTTGGAATAAAAGTGCTTACCAGAAATGCTATTATTGCTTGCTTGAATCATGAATATGGACGCTGAAATGTTCAAAGATATAAATGTGTTTTGTGGATAAATTTTTATTGTCTTTAATATTATATATTAATGACTTTAAAGTTCCTACATTTTATAACATATGAAACAGATTTGTTAAAGACTTTTATGGCTCCAAATATTCAGAAACCGCCACTTTATTATGATTAATTGGGCTGCCCAAAGTTCCAAAACTGTCTCATTATTACTGTAATGTTGTGGCCTATGTAAGGTGTTTCAAGTCAAGGTTTCTATAGATAACTCTAAGCTTTTGAGCATTATTCTCCCTCATCTGGTTCTATGTATTGCTGAGCTTTATTACCCTCTGCTAGTTCTGTGCCTCTGTATTCTTACAGGAAGAATTCGTTTAATCGTGGGGAGTGCCGTAACTTGTTTTGCTGGTAGTCGTATAACAGTTCTTAAGGACAGTGTCCTCGGACGCGACTCGAAGTAATTGTTTATTTACAGGTGTTGCTGCCAATAAGATGAATACAACATTATAGAGGAGTTAGAAGATCAACTGAATTACTTCAGAATTTATGTGCCCCATGCAACAAGTACTATTATGCATGCGGGGGTTATTCAATTTTTTTTTATGCAAGGTCAGTATGTTATAGATACTATTTCTTTTTATTCCAACGGTCGATACTTGTACTGTTCATTTTTTCCTTATCAAAAGTGTGGCTTTGAGTTGCATGATGGGAGCTCCAAAATCATACCTTTCCAGTGATTTAACAACTTAGCCTTCCTTACTATCAAGTTGCAGAGGAGCTTCCTTTTTCATCTTCAAGTTTTTGATGAACTTTAACCTCAATGAACTTAGTTCCCCACTCTGAGTTTCATCAAGTTGGCTTGAAGGAGTGCCTTCAGTAGAATAAGAACTTTGACAAGAAACACCTAGCTAGCACTTATCCTTCAATAAACCACTTATGGTTCCTCTTGACTTGTAGTCTATTTCGGTTACGGACCTACTATAAACGACACGTCTACGATTTTATAATGTTCTGATTTCTGATATTCGAACTTTTGATTCGTGATCATTGATTAAGAGTATCCTGCAAAACAAATATTTTGTAACTCTGATGCTAAAGTTACTAATATTAATCATCAAAACATATAATTTCATGCTTAAAATGTAGAAAGTGCATGAGAAATTCTTACAGCTCAA
>QFDD01010612.1:0-10170 GCA_006871305.1 Vachellia collinsii
TCAACCGCAAGTTACTACTGCTAATAAAATAGATCTCTTATGAAGATTTTACCTGTTCTCCACTAGCAACTGTTGTGCTTGGAGACAAGTAATAATCTTGTGCTTTCCTGTGCTTTCTCCTACCAGCTGTGCTTGTCAAGCTCACAAATTAAGTGCGAAGCAGAAAATAATGTTCAACAAGCAACCTCTTGCAATATGAGATAAGAAATGATTGATTTAATTGTATTTCTAGAATATTTGCATATTTGAACTTTATTCTTGTTTTATTATTTCTTATTAGGATTTGTTACTGAACAAGTGATTTGGAGGTGACATTAGGAGATTAAACCATCTTACAACTGGAGAAGTTTAGATATTTAAGATCAATTATATAAAATGATGGTGAACTTGATGGTGATGTTAATCATAGAATTCAAGCTGAATGGTATAAATGGAGACGAGTTATTAAAGTTATTTCTGATCGAAAAGTACCTAATAAAGTAAAAGGATAGTTTTATCACACTTCTACAAGGCTAGCAATACTATATAACAGTGAATGATGGCTTTAAAGGATAACATGAATACAAAGTGATAGTTTTAATCTTAATTTATATGGGTATAAATCCTGTAAGAATAACCCAACTCAATTTGTTCCGTATTACGCAGTTGAAAAATCCATAGGAGTGCGTTATGGGGTAAATGTAGATAATCTACCAAGCAAGTAATAACAAGTGAAGATTTATACAAGTCGAATGGCATTGGACGCATATATATAAAAATCTGATAGAAAGACAATCAAACCAAACTGATCGTGTAACACCCTCACTTTAAGCATTTTACCACACATTTCAAAGAGCTATAATTCAGATGAATTAATAATTAATGCCCATATATATATATATTAAAAACGGATTTTAATCATCTGGTTACTATTCATTTGGTATTTCCATATTTTTAGTCTAAATTTAAAAATTCATAAGTAATTTTTTAAAACATAGAAATCAAATTATTCACGTCTCCATCTAAAGATCTTGTACTCATCAACATGGAAAAAAATAATTAAGCCTTATTCATGCTCAAATATTATAGAAAATAGTGGAAAGAAACATTGTTCATATTGTAATTCTTGTTTCTTCCATATTCTATCTCCAACTTTAGAAATTCACATCTTCCAATGTACACATCCAAATTTAGCAAATCAAGATTTGTTTTAATCCTTGGAATATGCACTTTTGAACTGGAAAGTTTCATTGCTTTTTGTTATCATTTGTCCTATTTTGACCTTACCTCAACCTTAGTGCTCCTTATGGGTATTTAATTATATAAAACTTTTGAGATGCTAAAGCATGCAACTTAACTTTATACTTACTATGGCATAATTAGCATATCAGAACAATGCACATAAATATACATCATGGCAAGGCCACATATTGAATATACACAACTCATGAAATTTGTCACATGTTCCACAACTTATAGCAAAATAATGCCTGAGGAAGTCCATTTCTCCTTCCACTTACCATTGCCTCTTGCTTTCACTCGTTTGTTGAAGTCTTGTAACCTAGCATAGTTAATTATTGAGAGGGTAAAATTCAAAGAATCTTAGTAGCAAACATACTTATATGGGATTTACCATATAAAATTCTTAAATTAATGATTTGATAAGTTAAAATCATATAGGGACTTGTCTCCAGATTTTTAATAAAAAGCTCTACAAAAATTGATTAAACTTTTGTAATCTAACTAATCAGTTAAAATCTAGAGGAATTCGTCTCTAGATCTTTAGTTATAAAAGGCTCTACAAGAATTGATCATTTTTTGAAATACAAAACCACAAGTTAATATTTGTTAAGGAAAACTTATCATTTATCCTCAAATACCTGAATACAACTTGCCCTTTGAATAAGGAAACTTGCTAACCCTAATAAGATTCAAAATATTTAAAAACTATATATTAATGTGATACCATGAACTTAAATTAAATCAAATATATTGATATTAAATAATATATCTAAGAGCCCTAATTGGCACTTATAGATCTCAAATAATATCCTCAAAAAACTACTAATATATTTTAAATATCCTTAGGATGATTTAAAATATATAAAAGATAGATCAAATCTTCCTAATAATTAACTAAATATAAAATAATATTTTTTAAATAATAAAATTACATAGAAAGTAAAAACAAAAAGATTTAGTTGTCTTTTTTCCATATGCGCCTCTTGTTAGTTGAATGCTAAACAAATGGCCCTAAATAAACATTATACATAAGTTACTAAACTCATTAGGACCATTGAAACAATCACCTCATCATAACTACCCTTGTACCCTTTAAACCCTAACTTTACACTTTTAATTCCATAAGATTAAAGATTAATCTAACATGCTTCTACCCCATAATTTTACAAGAAAACTTTATTTTTAAGCTCAAATGGATCAAAAGAAACCTCATTCCCTTTCAACTACTCAAAATAGTGGCTTAGGGTGCACAAAAATTCAATCTTAGTCCCCCAGTACTTGCAAACGTGATTTCTCATTTGTACCCTACAAAATTTTTCATTTTAAACTCATTGGAAGCATGAAATTAATGAAATTCCATCTCTTCCTTAATGCCCTTCTCAGACCAAAATTATGCATGGAGGAAGAGAAAATTATTTTTAATCATTTCCTTCAATAAACAGCCATATTTCATTCTTTAATCACTTCTTTACTCATAGTTTAGCCTTAAATCATTATTTCCATATTTTCTAAGAATTCGGGTAGCAGCTCCCTTAATTTTCATGCTTCCCAAAATTACAAAAACTCAAGAACAAGCTTAATCTATCTCATCATCATCAATAACAACAATACAACCAAAATCAACACTTACCTAAGTATAAAGTGTGATTTCTTGTATTTTCTTACTTTCTCTCTCCTCTTGAACCCCTAGCTCCTCTTTTCTCTCTTAATAAACACAAAATCAAGAGAGGATTTAGAAATGAGATATTCATGTTCACAACATGATCAAGCCATTAATATGACATATACCTGTCTCATCAGGGAAAACTCTAAGAACATTTTGGACAACCATGAATGGCATGGCATCATGGCCTAAAGCATCAAACTTGTCCTTAATACAATCAACCTATGGACCTTGCAAGAATACGACTACCTTGTCTTTCGCCTTGCCGGATGCAATGTCCATATTATTTAAAGAGGCATATTAATAAGGGAAAACATGATTAAGGATAGATAAGAACATGTATTTCAGTTACATGTTGTTCGCTTCAAGCACGTCCCCATGACAATAAGTAGCTCTCTTTCCATACGTCTGTCATTGCAATAGTCAAAGTTAATAAAACATGCACAACAATGGATGTTCGATTGTGTCTGTAGCCATTAAGGTCCACTCTTCCCAAATAAGTTACGATCATCTAAGAGATTCCATGATATGTCAGACACCAACTTTAGGTTGAAGTATGTGCTTTTGAACACAACATATGACTCAGATATAGTGGAAGACATTATGAACCCCAAATGGTAGAGTGGATGGACCAATTGGCAATCGCCCCTTACGATGAAGTCAGAGATGTCGTATGATGCATGTTCACGTATTATCCATAAAAACCTTTGCTTGACTTTATCGGTTTTGAAGGATGCAAGCATTTTGGTACCCTAAATGAGGAAACAATAACTTTTTAATAGGTTAGAAAATATGTGTGAATGGTTGTGGATAACCCATCAACTTAACTGAATATCTCATAGAAGATCAACGGACAAGACAACCTTCATCATTGTGGACTAGTTACCTACGACAATAACATGGTCCTTAATAATAATTCGATCCACTATGATAGTGATATTGGTCAAAAAACACCGCAAATCATGATAGTAAAGGAGAATTTTGGAGACTAGAGACTTATGGGTTATAGAGGTATATAGAAATGAAAATGTAAGGGTCATAAATGAGTATGATGTCTAAGTAATGAGTTCGAAACTACACAGAAAAAGATTTTGATATTGGTGATCAAAGGTGGGCTATAGGATGTCTAGCAGCTTCATATATAGGAAGCACAACTCGATTGGAGGGAAGGATTAGAGTATATGAGAATGGTGGGGAAGTGGAATTTGAAAATCAAATGGGACATTGTAATGTGTTGGGTTGGAGAGGTAGAAGTTAAAAAGCAAATCCATATGTAGTGAAAAAAATGAGTGGGTAGTTTGAACAAAGCCTATTGAAGCCCAAACAAACCACAAGCCCTTGAAGCCCAATGTGACACAAAAATAGTTGATAGTCTATAATTATTTTAGACTCTTCCAACCTGTATATGTGTCTACTATAGCCAATAGCGGAGAAGGGTTGTCATTTCTATAAAAGCGCACTCATTGTAGCTACTTGATTGCGACAATACAATACACAATTATCATAACTTTATTTTTCCTATCTTCTTGTCTTTTCTTCTTTGCCTTAAAAGAGCCCAAGTAGCCTTTAATGTTTTTATCAAGGTATTAAAAACCAGACCGGTCTCTGAACCGGTAAAGGCAATGGGTTAAAGGTTAGTGGGTCAGATCGGGGTTAGCCTATGAGTCAGACCGGTCATAACAAAATGGTATAATTTAATAAAAAAATACTCATGTTTAATTATGAACAAGTTAATATCATAATATTTAAATAAAAATGATACTAAATACATAATATTTTGATGCATACATATATCACACAATTGTTTAATTATAACAATAATAAAATACAATATTGAGAATATATGTTTATTCGTATAATCTTTCAAAAGTTGCGAAATAACAAAATAATGAAACATTAAAACAAAATCAATAATAGTTAATGGTAGTTTGATTTAATAATCCAAAAAAAAAGTAAGAAATTTTCAATATGATAACAAATTAAAGCAATAAATTCAATTTAAGGTAGTATAAGTTCACTAAAAATAAAAATAAAAAAATTAGAATGTTTTTTTTTAAAAAAATAAGTCAGACCCGGGTTAGGACCGGTTTGCCTCGGGTTACCCGGTTTATGCCCGGTTCACCCTCGAGTCACACCAGTTCATCCCGGGTTGACAAATCCTGGGTTAGGGCTAGAACTAGATGGTTGGGTGACTGGGTCATCGGTTCCCTAATCAACCTAGCCAGTCAAGTCCGATTTTTAATTCATTGGTTTTTATTGAAGTTGGAAAGATCCTTATGAACAATGAAGTGAGTGTGAAGCCATGATGGAGCAGTGAATTTTGGAGTGGCGAAAAAAGTTTTATAATATAGGTTGTGAGGTACATTTAGGCTATAAACAAAAGTAGATTTAGCATGATTGATCATTTGCCTCAACCAGAAGCAGTATGTTTCTAAGGCAGCTTTGATAGTATCAAACAAATTGTAAGAATATTCAAAGAAGGACAAAAAATTATATGTAGTTAACATTGACAGAATCAAATTGTTGAATTAAAAAGACAATTTACAAAGTGAAAAGGACTAGTACTAAAATAAAACATTGTGAATTTTTGATGAATCAAAACTGGAAAAGATACATTATTAAAAAAAAGGATAGATGAGAAAGATTTTTTCATGGCCTCCATCATCTTTGAAAGAACTCGCAAGGAGAAACCTCCCTTGCATCCGGGAGATGATCATTCTACCAAAAAGGTGAAGATAAGAGACTCCCAAGAAGACAATGATATTATCGATGATGGTTGTTCACCCATCTCTTGGCCAACACATTTATCTACAACTACAACACTGGAGTTCGTGCTAGAAACCCATAAGGTTAGCCACACCCTTTCTTTTGTTGATGCCATTAGGAGGACTATTGATGGGCTACAGGCACCCAAGTTGACTCCTAACTTCAAAGACAAGTTGATCAATGATGATAGAATCCTTATTAAAGAAGAAGAAGAAGACATTATGCTTTAGCAATGCAATGTCACCATTTGGATGAACAACAATATTCCAATGGTCAACTTTATGACTTATGTGCTTGATGCTCTCAACAAGAGAATTGATTTCGCTATCATAGTCAAGCTCCTAGGAAGGTTGATAGGATACCATCAACTCCGCACACAATTGTAGAACATCTAGAAATTGTCTAGTTCATTTCACTTATTTGACCTTGATGAGGATTGTTTTGTCATGAAGTTAAAAAATGACCTAGACTTTGAGTATGCCCTTATCAATGGCATGGGTCATCTTTGGATATTACATGATAGTCCAACCATGGACCCTTCTTTCAAACCACAAGAGCACACCATTAACCAAGTGATCGGTTGGGTTAGGCTAACTAAACTCCCAACACGATATTATCATAAAACCATCATCTATTCCATTGGCAATGTATTTGGGGAGGTCAAAGACTTTATTATAATCTTAAGACAGGGGATAGAGGAAAGTTCACATGCCTAGCTTTGGTCATTGATCTCACCAAACCTTTAATCTCCAAAATCCAAATTGATGGTGAGATTATTTAAATAGAATACGAAGGTCTTCCTGCCATTTTCTTGAACTGTGGCAAATATGGTCATTTGAAGGAATCTTGCCCAAAATTACATCCATAGAAAGCTATCTTCCAGGAAGTAAAAGCCCATCCGCATCGGAGCATGCCATTAAATAGGAACAACAAGCGCCTGAAGTAAAACAATGCAAGTACAACGCAGAAGACATTTTGCTGAATGTGCGACCAGAAAAGAAGATAGGCGTGGTATATACAACTTTGTCACAACTTCATGCTTTTCTCTCCTTCATGGAGTAATAGATACTGCTAAGGATAACCATGTAATGTACGAAAATGTCAAGGATCCCCCCTATGTTGATACAACTAGTACTCGAAGGATAGGTAAGGAGCCTAAAGCAACAAAAAATGCAGAATCAAGTAGCAGGAAAAAAGACTATGATGTCGCTATCCTAAGTAGAGAATGTATCTTTTATTCATCAACCTATAAGATTATGCAGGCACCAACAACTTTGGCGGGAGATCATAATACCACAGTTTTCATTGAAGACAAGAGGGGCATACTACGTACTCAGAGCGTTGTAACCCTACAACCTTCAAATCACAACCCAAGTGCACAAGCTCGTCATCCTGATATGGGCCACCAAGCTCATCTCCCAAAAGCTCTCAACCTAGTAGGCAAGCATCAAGGTATCAACCTTGCCTCTAGGGTAGGAGTCCATAAAATAGGATCCAAGCCCAATAAGCAAGCCCCTAGCTCGTCAGTTTGAATGATGAAAGAAGTGGTGAGGGAATGTATGAGGAACACTATGAGTCTCTATACAGAGAGGACATTGACACGCTTGTTAAGGGAGTTGACTTCAACTCCAAATTAATTAGTTATTTATGTCCATCATTACTTGGAACTGTTAAGGGGCTTTCGATAAAAAGTTCCTCTCTATTTTTAAATCATTTGTTACTAATTATAAGCCTGAAGTTTTTGTGGTAGTGGAACCCCAAATATTAGGAATCAAAGCAGATAATGTTGGAAAATGGGCCAGTCCACCCTTGGTGGATTAGGCCCAACCCATTAATCTGGGTAGAGAATGCAATAATCAATAGTATGGGGTTAATGAAAGTAAAATTCCCCAGAACAATTAAATAATACGCAAATGAATAGGAGGGAACGGTTTGGAAACTGTAAGACGTGTTTTTTGATTTTTAAATCAAAAAACAAAACTGCCATTCCTTAATAAATTAAATAGAGAGAGAAGGCAGCAGAAAATGAGTACGGTTTTCATTTTTTTTATACAGACAGAAAACTTCCTCTGGGTTCCTTTGTTTTCTCTAAGTCTTTCTCCTTCTCCTGTGTCACTGCTGTGAGACACAACCAAGTCCAGTGTGTGTGATACGGTTAGTGTGGGTACCGTGAACAACCAATCGGGTCTCCAGGTATGTTCTAAATCCTTACAGTGGTATCAGAGCCTAATTAAATGTTTCTGTGCCTGTGAAATTGTATATATTGATCTGTCATATGCATGCATGCGTTTGGAATAAAAAAAATGTTGTAGCCTAAATTTTTATCCTGTTTATTAAGGCGCTCTCTGATGAATTAAGCATCTCCAACAAATGAAATTGACCCAAAAAACCTAAGAGACAGATCCGAGAGCACAGTAGGAGGTTTTTTGAGAATGGGTCATTTCAAAACTTAAGATTTAGGCTTAGATATATATCCCATTGTGTAGAGCACGAAAAAACGAGAAAAATGACACCAAGAACGCTGAAAACGAACGTCGGATGGTGGAGATACGGAGGAGAGAAGGTTCGGGTCTGACGGACCCGACCCGCTGATCCAATCGGGTCTGGAGCGACCCGGCTGGAGGAAGGCGACGACCGTACAGATGGAAAACGGCATCATTTCAACGTTTATTAAAAGAAAAAAAAAATTTGCAACCTGCCACGTAGCGCGTGTGGCCACGTGGCAAGTCAAAAGTGACTTCTGACACGTCCACCGAGAGGCTCTTGGTGTGTGTAGACCAACGGGATGAGGCGTGCAGCAGGCATCTTCCGCCTTGGCGGCGCGTGTAGTACACGCGCCATCACCGAGAGTGGGAGTTAGCTGGATTTTTCATTTTTAAGTGATTTTTCCTTCTTGGGGCGTGTGTAGGTGCGTGAGTGGTCCAAATGAGCTGCGGTTTGTTTCTAAAATTTTGTAAATTCGAGATCTTGAGTTTGGTATATCGTTTGTCTATTTTTAATGGCAAATTAGATCTATTTTAATGAAGTTTTTAGTGCACTTTGAAGAGTATGTGCGTAATTAAATAATAATTTAAGTTATTTAATTTTATTTAGGTTACAAAGATGTCAAATTCTTCAAAGAGCACTGGAACGTATGAGTACGGATCTGTGATTTATGAATACTTGGATGATCACATTCAAGTAGATGTACTTGAAGCTGATTTAGAACAGGATCCTGAAGATGAAGTCTTCTTTGAGGAAGAGGATCCTGAAGAATTAACTGAAGAAAATCTCGAACAAAATCCTTTGGAAGCTCAAGTGGAACCTCAAGTGGTTTACACTGACTCTGGACCTAAAAGTGAAATCCCTGATGTGGACGAAGAAGTAAATCAACCATTAACTTCTAAATTAGCCAAAGCCATAGCGTGGCGCGATGCAATCAAATTAAGAAATGTGAAGCAAATAAATGGCGTGATTGCAAAGTATGCTGAATGTGTCAGTGATATGGAAAGAGCTGAGTTCTAATGTGATGATGGAATATAGAAAAGCAGTCATGGCTTTAGGCAAAGGAAAATATAAATTAACAACTCTTTGGGTGTGGGCAGTAGATATGGCAACTCAGTTTATGCTAAAAACGCCAAAACTTAGAAAATTGAGGAAAACCATAATAACTTATTGTTCCAATGTTTAACTAATGTATTAGGTTTCCTTTGTAATTGTTGATAATGTTATGTATTGATATTTTGTATATATAAATGATGTATGTGTTATGCATTCAATGAAGTTAGCATTCCTTTTGATAAGTGGGAGCTTTTAGAAATGAGAATTCTAAAAGAAAAATAATTGAGTTTTTAAAATATACTTATAAAAATCCTTGGAAAGAAATGATGGTGTTACTGGTAATCATGAGATGGGAGATACAAACGTTTACTCCTGATTGTGGAAACACTAATACTATTAATTTCCGACCAAGGATAGTATAAGTATAGGACATTGCATACAAGATAAGGAAGTTATATGATATATAATAAACCTTGTTCGGTTCTCACGTAGAGAATAAAGTTTAATGTGGCACAACTTTGTCACAGAACTTAGAATGGCCACGAAAAACATAATTGCTGAGATGAACAAAGGTGACAAACTGAATGGCGATAACTGGGACATTTGGCATCGAAAGGTGCAATACATATTAGAGGAACAGGAAGCTATAGAGCCTCTAACTACTGTCCTACTGGAACCTGAAGCTGGGAATACGTCCCAGCACAGGAGGGACCATGAGGCTTATCAGACCTGGAAGAAAAAGAACAGCGTTGCAAGGATCACACTGCTTAGCACTATGGCAGATGATCTCATGTGTGAGTATGAGAAGCAAAAGAATGCTCAAGCCATATGGGTCGCGTTGAAAGAAAGGTATGGTGGCATATCCACCACTAAGCTGAGAAGGTTGACAATTAAGTTTGATACCTATAAGCTTAGACCCAACACGCCCATGAAACAACATCTGAGAGATATGGCTAGCATGATTAGAGAACTGAAAGAAG
>QFDD01010613.1:0-11153 GCA_006871305.1 Vachellia collinsii
ATCCTTTTCTTTTATTGAAATCAACACAATTGTTAATTTCTTAAGAAATTGAGAGAGATTCAAATCCTGATGTTCAAGTCCAGAAGTACTTGTCTTTGTGGATGTTAAATAAACCCTCAGTGCATGCAATAAAAGCAGCTTCAATCAGAAGTTGTTGTTGTTGTCTATGTTGTTGATGCTTGGGGTTGCTGGCTTGTTCCTACGTACGTACGTATGTGTATATATATCTCCATCATCATCGGATGTATTGTCCTTTTGTGATTATAAGGTGAAATGCACGGTTGAGTGTTAAATTTTCGCATACCCTAATTAGCTTCATCCAAGAATAGATAGATAATTCCAATTAAAAAACGTTTTTTAGACATCACCCAAAAAAAATCTTCAGTTATGATGGATGTCATCCCAAAAAGAAAAATAAAAAGAGTGTCGATATGGACGGTAGGTTAGTGGCCTTTCTCAATCATAGTATGAAATTAAGTTCACAAGGTGTGAATAAGATCATAAAGGTGACTTCTTTACAACTGATTAATTTGGCATAATTAATGAGATCAATACAATTGTGTTGTCTATGTGTGTTTGTTCTAAATATGCAAAGGCCAAATACACATCTCCTGCTCAAGCCCTTAGCTAGGCTAAAAATGCAAGGAGTTGGTTTACATGATTAGGATTCGAGAGGGAAATTTCTTAGCCTATAGAAAACAGTTACGGTGATTTATGGCGTAGAAGACTGACAGGGACTTATACTGGAATGTTGCAAATGGAAATAAGATCAGGGGTATTCACTGATAACTGGCTGCCAGCAAGCGAGGGGTTCAAACTGAAAGAGAGGCAACTAGAGGACGAGATGAAAAAAAATGAAGGCTAAAGACCTAATTAGAGATGGAGCTTGGCAGCTAGAAGGACGGGGAAGTATGTTGGATGAAGAAGATAAGGAGCACATTAGGAAGGTTAATCTTCCGAATACACAGGCTGATGATAAACTGATATGGAGGAAAAGCGGGGATGGGGTATAAGCAGTTAAGCTGCAGGGATATAAGGTGGCGAGGGGAAGGTGAAAGAAGGCGCGAGTGGCTCTTATATATAAACCCTAAAAAAGGTTATGGAGTATAAAAGTGCCAAATTTATAAGTTTTCCCCCCAGAACTCTTCCTGTTAATTGCCTATATTAAAAGGAAGGAGTGCTGAATGGAAACTAATCCACATTTTCCATAAATAAATAAATATTTGTAATCTCTACATATTTATCTCACTCTTATATTTACATTTAGGATTGGATTGAATGGAGTATATATAAACTTCATGGTAAAACAATAATTACAATAATAAGTTCAATTTCATGTAAAAAAATTTTTATTTCCCATCAGAAATACTAATAAGCAAAAAGTCCAGCTGAGTCTTCATGCGTATAGAAAATATAATTAATTACAATGATTAGAACATTATAGAGTTTCCAAAACTAATCTCTAGACATAATTTTCACACGCGAGCGCGCACATCACCATGATTTTTTATTTTTTGGTCCAACACTATGATTATTTAGATTTAGATTTAAGGTTAACACATGAGTTTACCTCTTCATTTGTTAAGTCTTTTAATGAATATAGGGCCCCGTTTGGTACAAGGTAAATTTGGGATGGAAATAGAAAATCTGATGAAATCTCATATTTTCCATCACTGAGCAGATTTCGTACACACCTTTTTCTGTCAACCCATTTCCCGGTGGCGCAAAATAAACCTTTATACATGGGAAGATTGCTTCCCATCTATTTTGGGGTAACCCATTTTCCATGGGTGGGAAGAAAATCTGGGAAGACAAGTTTACACATGGAGGCTCCAAAAAATTGGCACCCCCAAGTTTAGTCAAGAGTTCTTCCTACTTAATGACTTCTTCTCAGTCCAGCGATTTCTTTTTCTTTACCCGATGAGTTCTCCTTTGTGGGGTTGGGTTTCACTTAGTGTTTTGAAACAAGAGATTAGAGTGGTCGATGATGTCGATGGCTGCCACCGTCTCTACGGCTTCTTGTGAGATGACTCTGTCATTCTCCATTAACGACTTCGTCCATGTCCATAGATCTCCCCTTCTTTGCAGATTTTTTTTTCTTTTGCCAATTTGAAAATGGTGGTTAGTTGTTGGTTTGGAAGATGATGAAGGCAAAAAAGGTTAGCGGGCCTTTTCAATCATAGTATGAAATTATGTTCACAAGGTGTGAATATATATGACCATCAACATGACTTCTATACAACTGATTAATTTGGCATAATTAATCCGATCAATAAGAGTGTGTTGTCTATGTGTGTTTGTTCTAAATATGCAAATGCCATTACACACATCTCCTGCTCATGCTCTTAGCTAGGCTAAAAATGCAAGGAGTTGATTTACATGATTAAGATTCAGGAGGGAAATTTCTTAGCCTATAGAAAACACGTATGTGGAGTTTTGAAGAAGAGAAATGGAAGTTGGCCAAAAAAAAAGAAGGAAGAAGAGAAATGGAAGAAAGAAACAGCATCATGTATATATATATATGCATACACACACACACATGTACACCTGACAGTGAAGGAGAGAAAACTACAAAGGGCTAAGAAATAGAGGTGAAAAATGGATGAAAGAAACAATATCTTCTTACTCGATTGTTACTGCTCTAATTGTTACCCTTGTATTTACCATAGTTTCTATTCGAGGGGGAAACAGGTAGAAGCTCCAGGGAGTTCAATTTTTTTTTTCAGAAAAAGTTATTATTTATAGTTTTTTTAGTTTCAAATGTACTTATGATCATGGCATCTAAAGGTGGAGCCGTGAAGTGTGTACCATATATACTTTCTACTTGTTTGTTTTTTAATTTTTGGAAAATGCTATGAATATGTGTTTTCTATAGGTTAAGAAATTTCCCTCCTGAATCATCTTACCCATTTGTTGCTGCTCAATTTAAGTTTAGACTTGCTTTGTAAGGATATGATATTGATGAATTAAAAAAAGTAGGGCATGATTGAAATTGATCGCCATAACTGCTCGAGAGAAAAAGAATGATGAATTGTGGTGTGAGTAATTAAAGCAAATCTAAAACTAATATTTCTAACCACTTTTGATTATCATTATCAAAATATGCGGCTGAACCTTTTCTTCCAAGTTGATAGAAATCGTAGAGTGAAGTTTTTCAACCTTTCTTATGTGATTCCCGCTTTAAGCTTGTGGCGGCCATGGCAGCAGTAAAAAATTGAAATAACTATACCTTGGTGCATGTGGCAGCCTTCTTGGCCCCTTCCTCTTGCTCTTATTGCTTCTCCAGCACCGCCTTTTGGATACAAAGAGAAATGTGGGTGTTCAACGGTGTGACAAATTGTATATTTATACTTGAGTGTCATTACTTAAATTACTTGCAACACTGTCCTTTCCACTTCTATCCCTTCAAGATTCACGTGCAACAAATAAATATAAATACTCTATACAAGGCTAAATTTGACAAAACCATAGATACAAGAGCATTCATTACCCATCATTATATTTATTACTATTCTTATTAGAAAAGAGTGTGAGTGGGTGTTTTACGTCACTGCACTTTTGTTTTACTTAAGTTACAGAGGATATACGAATAAGTAATGAGTTGATTCATCAATACTTTAATTTAGCTAATATGTTTATTTTATTATTATTTTTTTTTTGGTAAACATAGTTTATAGAAAGTGTCATAGATCCTAGAATTAGCTTATTTGAAACATTGGAGCCGAACCCTCTAGACTTCAAAGAAAACCACAAAGAGCTAAGGAATCAAGGTGAGAATTGGATGAAAAGAAATACATTCTCTTAATCAGTTGTTGGGGCTTTAATTATTACCATTATGTTTGCTGCATTTTTAACTTTACTTGAAGGATACGGTCGAGTAGGGTACACATCACTTTTGAAGGAAATGTGATGTAAAGTTTTCTTACTGCCATATGCACTTTCATCACACTCTTCTTCAGAAGAAGACTTCATTTACTTAAAATGACAATTCTTTCAAAAGTGATGGGTACCCTGATTAACTGTATTCTCCTGGTAAAGTCAAAATTGCAGCAATCATGATTGTAACAATTAAAGCCTCAACAACTGAATAAGAGGATATAGTTCCTTTCATCCAGTTTTCACATTGATTCTTAACTCTTTGCTGTTTCTTTTGCAGAAGTCTAAAGGGTTCAACCCCCTATTGTTTAAAACAAGTCTAAGTACATAATCTATAACACTTTCTACAGCTTATGTTTATCCAAAAAGATAAATAAAAAAATACATAATAACTAAACAATAGTGTCAATGAACTAGTCCATAACTTATTCTAGCCTTCTCTGCAATTCAAGTAAACAAAAGTGTGTGATGTAAACCACCCGCTCACACTTTTGTTCAAATAAGAATAGTGATAAACATAATGATAAGTAATGAATACTCTTTCATCTATAATATTCTCAAATTTAGCCTTGAACGGAGTATCCATATTTATTTGCTCCATGGGAATCTTGTGTGAATCTTATAGAGATAGAAGCAGAAAATGAAAAAATAGTGCCGTGAATAATTTCAGTAACAATGTTCAAGTATAAATATACAATTTGTCACAACATTTTAGTTATAAACTAATTAAGCATGTCTGATAATAATGTAAATTTCAATTACTTAAGGAAAACTTAAACAAAGTATACATTTAAATCATAAATTCACAATTTCACAGTATATATGATCAATTTTCTCCCTTAAATCCCCCTATGCCTATAAGCTCAAATATATCTCGAGATCCATATCACAAGCTACAACTTTTCGTAGTGTAGACTGAGGAAATGTAAGTCATGAAAATTTGGTGGTTAGACCTTGTTCTGACTCAATTAAACGTGAAAGCATACTACAACATTTCATAATTTAGATAGAGGGGATGCAACATTAAAGTTCAAGCCTTGTTCTAATCACTTAAATGAAATATGAAAGCACACTAAAATCTTTGAAGGCATGTGGTCATTCCAAACTTAAAAATATACCCACCCCAAATTACAACTTTGTCACAGTTTAGTTTAAACGAAAGACATGGAACACTTTTAAACAAAAATTTAAACCTTACCTTAATTAGCAAACAATATCGCTCGTTTTCTTTTCTTTTTTTCTTTTTGGGGATGTACTATGACTTTTCCTAATTATTTAATAACAAATTATTACAAGTCCAATTCTATCCACAGTTACGAGGTGCAACTGCTGGCTGCCGAATAGAGAGGACAACCACCTTAATTTCCTTTAGAGTTTAGACTTCAATTCGACTCCCACCCTAAAAACCAAGGTTAGAACAAAAAAATTGAAGCACTTTGACAAAATAGTCAGAAGTTGCACATTGGCTCGATTCACAACATCACATAGGTTTTGATCAATATTTTGAATTAAATTGAATTTGATAGGATCGATTAATGAGCTGTCTGTAAGTGATTCCCTCCTGTTGTGATACACAGTAAGATTCCAATTTTGGATGGTGCATTAACATGGGAAATTAATGAGAGATATTTAGTATGTGTGAGAATTTTTAAAATCAAGGTTCTTTTCTGAGATGAAACTTTTTTTTTTCCATACATTTCTTTTTGTAAAAATGAAATAATCAAGTATCAAAAAATATTAAATTGAGTAACTTTGTCAAAGGAACTCAAACCACCCAATGTATCCACAGAGCATCAAACACATCCCTCTCCCTCGCAACTTATACCCTCTTTCATCCAAACCCTTGTTTTCTCTGCAACACGCGCACGCGAGATGATGTCACACACACACACACACTCTTGAGATCATGTGTGTTTATATATATATATTAAAACAACCCAGACCAGCAGGGGTACACACACTTGCCTTATGTATGGTACAAAGTACATTGCCTGGGGGATCATGAGGTAGACTTCTCTGGTGGCCTTCTTATCATAGTTATCAACCATTAGAATGGAACACAAGTGATTCATCCATACTGTGTGCATCTCCCTCTTTTACTGCTGCTGCTGCTCATAATGCTTCCATCAACATTAATGGCTTCTTTCTTCAGCTTGACAGGATGAATCTTCCCCATATAGCTCGCTTCGCTTCTCTTCTATATCTATCTATCTATATATCTACCTTTTCCCGCAGAAGCAAGACAAGTGTGGATTAGCTTATTTGTGTGCGTTTGTGTAATATCTACCACCCTGGCACTGCCTTCCACTTCGAACACCTTTTTGAATATTCACTCGCATATATCCATACATAAAGCACCAGATGGATCAGTGTAAAAAAGGGAAGGCTTTGGAGCATACATATCTTAAGCAATGTAAATAGATTGAGAGTAAAAGAATTACTTGAGGGCTTGAACGTTCGATCATATCAATGGTTCTTTGATTTATGCTGTGGAAATGCTAATTTATGTTGTAAATTCATACTTTGTTGAAGTTTTTATCATTATCAAGTGCAGAGACACTTATTTAGTGCATAACCTTAGCATCATGACATATTGTACATTTATACTTGAACATTATTACTTAGACTACTATTCTTTCTTTCTCTTCAAGATTCACATAGAGCAAATAAACACTAGTATTATATACAAGGCTATATTTGAGAATAAGTGGTCAGATACATTATCATTTCTCAATCAACATTCTAATGTCTTGAACATGGAATTTAGTACTGGTTTAGGTGAAATACCTCTTCATGTTGCTGCAAAGTTTGAGCATGTAGGCATAGTGGAGTAGTTGGTGGCATTAATTTCACCATAATATCTTGAAATACGAGATAATAGTGGCTATACCCCACTTATGATAGCTGTTCCACATAGTGGAGTAATTCCAATTGTATTATGCTTAATTAACCAAAATAACAATACACTTACAATTCTACTTGGAGACTTTCATTGGGCAATTCTTGATACAATGGCTTTATGTTTTGGCCTCAATGAAATTGAACGTTTTCTCTATTCTAAAACTCCTTTGGAAGTCTTTAAACAAAAATGTGGCATAATGAGTCTTTTGTTTGTCAAAACTCTTCCCTTCACCAAAGAACTTGATATTGCCTTACATTTGCTTCACTAGTGGGGGAGGTACTTTTCATTACTGAGGATGAAGGGCTCTCAAGAATTAAGATGATTATATCTTGGCTTCCCAATTCACCTCACAAACTCTCTTTCTGGAACCAATACTTCTCCCACTGTATTGAAAAACTATCAGTAAGCTCTGAGCATTTTCTCACAAATATATATTCAACATGATGATGCGATTAGCATAGCTCATCAAGGTCTGTTCTATTGGCTTGTATGATTTGTTGAAAATGAAGGAAATACGGAAGATAAAGCTGCATCTAAACTTGCCTTGTGAGAACATGACATCTATCAATCAAGAAAAGAAGCGCATTACTGGAAAGACATTGATTGCTGCAGCTACTACTGAGATAGAAAATGATGAGCTTATGTTGCGCGTAATTAAGGCAAACTCAAAGTTAACTTCTCTATCCACTTTTAATTATCATCAAAATACGCACCATAATCATTTTGCCCATGCTATTTGATATCGTAAAGCAAAGATTTTCAACCTTCTATGTGGTTTCCGCTTTAAGCAAGTGATGGCAGCAGTAAGCATGTAAGACAATGTTGTCTTATCCTATGTAACAGTCCCGTTAGCTCCTTCTTCCTACCTTAATCACATCTCGGGTGCAACCTTACAGATGTAAAAAGAAATGCAATGGTTTAAAGGTTAATATTCTGGTTATCAATATTCCTATTAGAATAAGTGTGTGTGTGTGTTTTACACCACTACACTTTGTTTCCCTTAAATTAACGACAATGCAGAATTAAGTTGTAGGCTAATTCATCAACACTTCTATTGAGTTTATCTATATATTTTATTATTTATTCATTTGGGTAAACAAATGCTATAGAAAGTGTGATGAATTCTGGACTAAGGCTTATTAAAAATAATGATGGGTTGAATGCTCTCGACCTATTCAAAAAATACCACAGAGAGCTAATAAGTCAAGGTAAGAGTTGAATGAAAAGTACTGCATCTTTTTACTCGATTGTAGGAGCTTTAGTTATTGCAAGCATGCTCGCTACTATCTTGACTTGTCCTGAATGATACAATTATTAGGTTATCCGTCACTTATAAAGGAAAGGTCATTTCAAGTTATCTTACTTTCTAATGAACTTTTTTTTGCTCTTTTCTACCACTTCAGTATTTATATTTTTTGAGAATTCTAACTTCTCGCTATGCAAAAGACGATTTCCTTTATTCTTTTACCTAGACAATTGATAATAGATCTTTCAATACTTTTCCTTTCAATTTTAACTATGACATCAGCTTTTTTTGTAACAATAACCATCATGTTGCGAGATAACTCAACATTATATTGAGTTGTTGTCATTACTTTTATGATTGTCATTCTTCCTATGCTCCCCTTTGTAGTTTTTCAAATGACTCTTATTTCTGAAGTGATTTCATTTACTTATGGTCCAAGCATCTTTAAGAAGGTGAAAATGTAGCCATGAACTGTGTAATATTTGTATAATATTTTTGTGCCATTGTAGTATGACATGGATTACATAGGAAGAATGATAAACATATAAGTAATTATAGCAACCCAATATAATGATGAGTTATCTCACATGATAATGGTTATTGTTGCAGAAAAAACCGATATTATAGTTAAAAGTGAAGGAAAAAGTATTGAAAGATCTATCATCAATTGTCTAGGTAAAAGAATAAAGGAAATCGTCTTTTGCATAGTAAGAAGTTAGAATTCCCAAAAAATATAAATACCGAAGTGGTAGAAAAGAGAAAAAAAAAAATCCATTAGAAAGTAAGACAACTTGAAATGACCCTTCCTTTATAAGTGACAGATAACCTGAATGATTGTATCCTTCACGGAAAGTCAAGATAGTAACAAATATACAAACAATAACTAAAGCCTCCACAACCGAGTAAGAAAATGCAACATTTTTCATCCAATTCTCACTTTGACCCATTAGCTCTTTGTATTTTTTTTTTAATAGATCAAGAGGATTCAACCATCAATATCTTTACTAAATCTTAGTCTAGGATCTACAGCCTTGAACCATTGTAATTCTCTTTGCATTTGTAATGCTCTACCCGAGATGTGGCTAAGGAAGAAGAAGCCAAGAAGGCTACCACATGCGGCAAGGTAACATTGTCTTCCATGTTTATTGCTGCCATAACATCTTTGAAGCGGAAACCACATAGAAGGTTAAAAATCTTTACTTTATAATGTCGAATAGCATGGGAAAACAAGATTATGTTACATATTTTGACAATGATAACCTAAAGTAAATAGAGAGATTAACTTTGAGTTTGGCTTAATTACTCGCACTACAAGCTCATTATTTGTTATCTAACTAGTAGCTGCAGCAATCAATGTCTATTCAGTAATGCTCTTCTTTTCTTGATTGATAGATATCATATTCTCACAAGACAAGTATAAAATTCTCTCTGTTTGTGCATGTTGCAACTTTATATTCCGTATTTCTTTCATTCTTAACAAATCATACATACCAATAGAATAGACTTTGATGAGCTATGCTAATTGCATCATTTTGTTGAATATCCAAAAGAAAATGCTCAAAACTTACTAACGGTTTTTCAATATAGTGGGAGAGGTATTGCTTTTAGAATAAAAGTTTGTGAGGTGAATTAGGAAGCTAAGATGTAATCATCTTAATTGTTGAGAGCCCTTCTTCCTCAGTAATAAAAAGTAGCTCCCCCCCACCAGTGAAACAAATGCAAGACAATACGAAGTTTTTCGATGAAGAGACAAGTTTTGACAAACACAAAACCTACTCTGTCACCTTCTTATTTAAAGACTTCCAAAAGAGTTTTAGAATAGAGAAAACATCCCATTTCATTGAGGCCAAAATGTAAAGTCATGGTAACAGAAATTGCCCAATGAAAATCTTTGAGTGGAATTGTGAGTGTATTGTTGTTTTAGTTGATTAAGCATGATGCAATTGGAATGGCTCAACTATATGTTGTAGCTATTATAAATGGGGTATAGCTACTATTATCTCGTATTTCAAGATATTGTAGTGGAACTTATGACATCAACTTCTCTATTATGCCCAAACTTTACAGCAAGATGACGAAATATTTTCTTCTAATCTAGTACTAAATTCTAAGTTCAAAACATTAGAATGCTAATTAAAGAATGACAATCCATCTGATCACTTGTTCTCAAATATAGACTTATATAAAATACTCATGTTTATTTATTCTATGTGAATCCTTAACCACCACATCATCCTTGATATGTATTGAATTAACATTTTCCCAGTAGAGTCTTAATCCTGCAACAAACCAGCTGTTTTTATGTTTACATTATGTTGGAGATCTGTGTATCAGTTTTTGTATTTATGTTTTTATGCATATAACATTGAAGAACACCACACACTGGACCTTCACCCACCTATTTCTCCAATAGTCTTGAAGGATGAGCTTCCTGATTATTTAATAACAAATTATTACAAGTCCAATTCCAACCAAAGTTACAAGGTGCAATTGCTCGCTGCCCAACAGAGAGGACAGCAACCTTAATTCCCTTTTAGAGTTTAGACTTAAGTTCGATTCCCACCAAGAAAAAGGTTAGAACAACAACAAAAAAAAAAAAAATTGAAGCAATTCGACAAATTTGGCAAAAATTGCACATTAGCTCAATTCACGACTTCACGTACGTGTTGCACATTTTGTTAAGGAGAAAAAGAAATCAGAACGTTCTTAAAATATTGAAAGATTTCTTTTATGAGCCAAAAACAAATATAAGTATTTATGTTTTTTAATATCCAAAGCTTGATTGAACCAACATAAATTAAATAAACTAAAATTACAAATAAATTTATGTTGAATATAATATTATTACTAGAATACGAATATCGGATACCCTAATTATTTGATGAATAAAAAGTGAAAACAAAGCGAAATTTCCGATATTTTTTTATTATATGTAAAGATACAAATAACAATTTTTTAAATATAGAAATTAAAAACAAACACTCAATTTTTAATTACTTGTAGTATTATTAAAAATAAAAGTGATTATAAAGAATGCTTAATAGGTTGCAAAGAAAATAATAATAGCTAATTACGTTAATAAACCTTTTGTTTTCATTCCTTTCTTCTTGTGTGTTTGAGATATATTGC
>QFDD01010615.1:0-11016 GCA_006871305.1 Vachellia collinsii
TTACCAATTTAATTGATTTAAAAGCATATTAAGTGCACATCAAGTTTGCATAACGGACAAGCACATTAAAACATAATAAAACATGTTAAAAACCCATTAAACGTCCGTTTCAAATTGCTTTTATTTTAAAAACGTTTTTATTTTTATAATGACATTTCTAGCAAGTATTCTATGCCCAGTCCGTGTTTAACTTGCGTACAAAGGGGTAGGGAAAATTGCCGGATTTGTCTCCGGTGACCCTTTGTTATTGCTAAACATACTCCTCCTCTTAGCCCATTTACTAGTCCAAGATTACATTATTGTATATTCACTTGGATCTACACAATCCCAAATATTATGGGACTCTTCCTTTGACACACCCACATACAATATTTACAACACGACTGAGTCACTGTTTTTTGGAAGGCATTCAACCATCCCTTGAGCATGCAAATTCTTCTTTCCTAGAGGTTCTTGATATTTCTCTTAATGGTTTTTACCCTGAGGTCCCTAAATGGCTATTTAATCTAAGTAGCAGCATTTCATTTTTAGACCTTAGCTTCAATGATCTTGAAGGTCAAGTACCCGAAGAACTGTCAAATTTAAGGCAGCTGAAAAGCTTAGTCTTGAAGTTCAATAATTTCAATGGATCAATTCCAGATTGGGTGGGGCGGTACAAGCAATTAGAAAATCTTGATCTTTCTGGCAATTATTTTTCTGGTCCCATTACCGAAAGCTTGGGAAATCTATCTTCACTAATGTATTTAAATGTTGGATGCAATTTACTAAATGGGACTCTTCCAAAATCTCTTGGGCAACACTCAAAATTGCGAGGCCTTGTTGTTGGGAATAATTTGTTATCAGGATCTATTTCTCCACTCTTATGTGAAGCCATGATTGGGAATAAAAATTTGATGTTTTTAGATTTGAGTCACAATCTTTTCTCTGGGAAGCTTCCTGACTGTTGGATACATTGGAAAAGCCATTTGAAGTTGATTCATCTACGGTCAAATCATTTTAGTGGCAGCATTCCACCTCAAATTTGCCAACTTTCTAATCTTCAAATCTTAGACCTTGCTAATAACAAACTCGCAGGTTCAATTCCAAAGTGCTTGGGCAATATTGCAGCGAAGTCTACCACTTTTGATGATTTCTCCCATGATCGTTATGATAATAAATGGATTAGTACTTATAAGAAATATCGATATTTATTTCAAAGAGATTGCCATGGAGAAGCCTATATTGTTGACCTTGGTCATTTTTCCTTTATTGACCTCTCAAAGAATGACCTTTCAGGATCAATACCTCAAGAATTATGTAGGTCAGATAAGCTTTATGCTTTAAATTTATCCCATAATTGTTTGATGGGGAGCATCCCAGACGACATTGGGAATATGAAATCTTTAGAGGCACTTGACCTCTCACAGAACCAACTTGTTGGAGAAATTCCTCAGACATTGAAGGATCTAATTTTTTTGGCTTGTTTGGACGTGTCATATAATAATTTAAGTGGGAAAATTCCCTCGAGCACCCAACTTCAGGCTTTTGATGAAACTAGTTACATGGGCAATCCTGAACTTTATGGACCTCCACTTCCAAATAATGATCCACAAGGAGAAATGGTACCCAATGAGAAAAAAGAGATCATTGAAAGCAGCAATGAGGATTTTACAGAGTGGTTCAAGATGGGCATGGCAATTGGATTTGCCTATGGCTTTTGGAGTGTATGTTTGACCCTTTTCTTCAACAAGAGATGGAGAAATGCCTATTTCCAGTTCGTCACTAACATGTATGACCAAATTTATGTCTTTGTTGCTTTGAAGAAAAAATGGCTTCACGAAAGCTTGGCAAAATGACCAAAGCGAAAGGAAGAACTTCTAGAAGGTATATACAATTATCTAAAGCATTACATCTTCGAATGGTTCCACAAATTGATTTTAGGTGATATGATATAATTATTCCAATCAATCTTCTTATTTGTCCCTCTGATTCTAAATATTAGACATATTTTGTAGTGCAAATCACATTACAAACTGTTTGCCTTACAAATAAGGTTTTATATGTAAGACTAAAAGAGTAAAAGATGGCATACTTTTTGCAGATAATATACCGGATTTTTTTTATTTTTGTGACCTCCTTTAATATTTTCAGATGATCGTATGAAATGCATTGGAGGGCCTCAGGACATGGATCTTTCCTATCCTCACTGTGAGCTTTCATAAATGTTTTGCGCGTTTAAAGAGTTACTTGGTGTTGTGTGTCTTATAGATCTGGTAGTGAACTTGAATACATTATTTTCCCTCTTTATTTTCAGATTTGTGGTATTATTATGGTAAATGTGACGTCATTATTGTATTTCCATGTTTGCAATATTGATGAGACCTAAAATTTTATATTAAAAACGAAAATGATCCAAGAATATATATATATTTTTGCTGAATATATATACATATATATAAAAAGGGTTAATATACATAGCTGTAAAATTCATTATGATATGGACTAGAACATAAGTTTGAGTACAGAAGCTAGATTTTTTTTACTTCATATATCTTTTAACAAATTTTAGTTTTAATCCATGTAATCAACAACGTTAACTCAAATCAAATTTTCATAAAATTATAAAAATCAAAATTTGATCAAATTGTAAGAATCAACATCGATATAATGTGTTTAATATATATTTATATGCGAATTAATAGTTATAAATACTGTTCTATTCCTTCTCTCTGTGCTTGTCAAACCAAGTAATTCAAAACACAGACATGCATAATTAATACTTGCTGCACTATGAATCCATCAAGTGCAGATAGTTGAATAAGTATCATTCCTAGATAAGTATTAATAAACATGAAACGACAATAATGATAAATAAATTTGAAATTCTACGGGATATCAACTATCAGCAACTCCTCTCTCTTCTCATAAATATAAACTCGTTTGTTAGGAGTATTATACAAAAGCATAATTAAACTCAACAAATGAGTTTAAAGCAATTTAATCAAATACTTAACTTATGGTAATTAATAAAATTGCCAAGAAATTAAAAGATAAAAATAGAGTTAAAAGAACTATATGTAGCCCAAAACAGTTTTTAGAATATTCTATAAATTGCTCAAATGAAAAACAACTAAATTGAGCCTAACATAAAATTTCCAAAATTAATTCAATAATTAGATGACAAATAGTAAATGTCATATGGTGCATTGAAATAACCATATATGCATATTTTTATTGAGTTTAAAATCTCCCACACTTTTATATATCTAAACATTGTTTAGACATTAATCTTAGCATATTTCACTTAAATAAAACATTTGCAAAAATCAAAAGCTGCTGAAATAGTAATTTCTTTCATTAATAAATGATGCAGAAAGAAATTAAGTTTCAAGAAATATGTAAAATAAATGGCATGTGATGAAATCAAATTTATTTCCACATTTATATGTTCTGAATATCAAAATAATATGGCTCTCATATTTGTGGAATAAAAATAAATGTCTATCATTGAATATAAAATAAAGTAGAGCCTACATACACAACCCAGAGTAAATAGTGCCCAAATATGATTTCGTAAAAAAAATGTCTGTAAAAGGGTCCAAAATTTATTTTCAAACAGGGCGTTTTCTCAGAGAAAACCTTTTTAAAATAATTCCAGGCCCAAACGCAAAAAAACCTTTTCCATTAGCTCAGTTCTCATCTTTAGGAAAGGAGGTACTATTTTTTGGGCAAAAAAAAAAAAAAGGAAAGGAGGTACTATTTAATGGGGTTGGTCCGAGTGGTAAGCGGCTCGGTACCGCTTAAGCAAAGTCTCGGGTTCGAGATCAGATGTATGCAGAAAACACCTGTTGGGAGACTCTCCCACCACTGCCAGGTGCGCGACGCGGGTCGGAGCCGGATGTAGTCGGAACAAAGCTCTGGTGAATCGAATGGGCAAGAAAAAAAAATAATAACACACAAACAGACCATAGCACTAAAGGACAAATTTGGCAAACAAATAAAAGACAAGGCGTTCCAAACAAGTTTTCAAAAAAGGTCAGTTTCAGAAAAGGGACTCTAATTTGTTTTTTTAATTGGGCCCAACACAACACGGCCTAAAGCAGGTCCATCCTTACTTAGTTTTCGACTCATCCCCTCCAGCTAGCGGACCCCTAGAACCTGAGCCGTGACCCGCGACTTTACTTCCACGCATCTGCCAGCGCTAGTGTAGCCATATTTACCGGTGACCACAAGTGGCTACTACGGCGCTTTCTGTTCTTAGTTTTCGGTGATTTCTTCAGCAGTTAACACACAAAAAGCGATTTTCGACACAATCTTCTCAAAATCCAGAACATATTTTTGAAAATAAAATGAAATCGAGGCGGTGATTTTTGCTGGTTGAAACTCGTTCACCGGTGAGTTCAATAGCGGTAAGCACAGACAATCAAGGAAAGATTCATATGGGCGGTAACTTTTTTTAAAAAAATATTGATAGCAATTTCCAGATCCATGGATAGGTGTTTTGCGGTGTTGATGGCGGCATGAACAAAATATAATAGCAGACATTTTCGGCAATCAGAATAAGGATAACTCAAAGTGGACAAAATCGTGTGTGCGCGCGTGTGTATACAGATTCACATACTCAGAAATAGGATTGAAATTACAAAATTTTCTATAATTCCCATCTTCTCTTATCTCTGGTTCCCAAATGAAAGTTTTGATTCATTTGGCAGCAAATTTCAAATCATGTTAAATTCACAATCATAAACCAAAATAATATCGATGGTCAAAAAAATAAACAAAAATAATATTTAACCTTCGGTACAAGTCTTTTTGATAACAAAATTTAAAATAACGAAAAACTTGGATTATTCCATCGAAAATACTTATATGATATGTAAGATAAATAGCAATAAATAATATTTATCAGTTAGCACATCAATAAAGTAAAGGGGAGCAAGAAATATACCAGACGTGATCTCCTCTTCACCGTACGGACGCTCGAAAAATTGAACTTGTTCGGACTACTAGAAAATTCTAGAGTCCAAACTTAGTGGCACAGCAGAGCACCACACAAGAGAAAATATCGATAAGAAAAGATAGTCGGAAAACTCAACGACTGGGGTGATTAAAACTGATGGGGAGGACTCCTATTTATAGGAGTAGGCCAGGGAACTCAAAATATCTTCGGTTGAGATAATCTCTCCATTAGATTCAAAATTCAAATAAATGAACTTATTTATAATTCATTTATTATATCCCTCCAAGTGATAATCAGATTATTTAAATGGAATAAATCAAATATTCAATATTTAATTTATCTTTTTAAATACCTTTTGGATATTTATCTGACTCACTGCTGAGTCAGCTATCTTGCCAATTTATTCTGATTATCTTTATAATTAATTAAACACATAATTAATTACATTAGGAATATCTTAATTCCCTAATTTATGGGTCCAGCCCATTAAGGGCAGATTAAAGCCCATAATTCCAACATCTCCCACTCGCACTTGATGGGCTGACCATCCTGTGATTCTATATATCCTTCTTGTTCCATATTGGTATTTGCCGTGACCGCATGGGCATGACGTCCTCAATGTGGATGCTTGTTTACTAGAAGTCTTTAATAAAAGACCAGCTCACAAGGGCACCCTAAATGTAGTTGTAAGTAATAAATAGATTGCCTCAGATTCCCTAGATTTTCCCATGCACATTCTTATTGGCATATCTAATCCCTCTCGAGTAACATGAACTCAGATTGCCTTCTTACGCACGCAGGGCCCACACTTACTAGTCATTCACATAACTTGTAAGGGACATGTCACAGACTCTGGTGCAATGGTGCATTCCAGGTAAATCTTTCTCCTGACCTGCTATCAATTGAGCCTGACGTGGTTGCTTTCTTAGTTTGAATCCGTTAGACCGAATTACCCATGGTCATGGGGTTCAAGCTAGAGTAGCAGGCACCATATCAAGCCCTGATGATGCCGTCTGAGTACTAAGGGTATCATGAGAGGTCTGTAGCCTCTTCGGGACTCACACTGTAATGGAACAGGGATCTTCCATCTACGATTCCCCTTTCCTGCGGCTTTAACTATGAGTTTTAGCACATGCATTATGAATTGCATGTCACGGTGTTTTGTCTCTTGTATATCGATTTTGTCTTAGTTAACACCGTACAGACTTGAGTTCCAAAATACACCCAACAATTGAACCGGAACATCTTCCAACCCATGACGTCTCCATATGGAAGTGTTCTCTATCTGGCTACAGGTTATGTAGACTGCACACGTCTATGATTCGACCTACCCTTATGGTGGATCTCATCCCAGACTACCTGAGGCGACAATTTCATGGCGATTCTTCATCAATCATCTCATATTGATTGCTTCTTGTCTTATCTTCCACATCCCATATGGATGCGGCAAGATGGTTGCTCGTGTGAGTGAGCCAACCTTTAACCTGTACGATATACTATAATTGCATACCTTCTTTCTATGCCAATGTACACATACATCTACATGAAAATAATGCATCTTTTATTATTATAAAGAGATACGTTCAATACATCATGCTCTACGCATGCCCAAAGCCTTCACATGCATTACAAATGGTTCTCTAGCAATAGGCTTTGTTAAGGGGTCAGCTAACATTTTATGGGTGGATAAGTATTGAACAGTCACTTGTTTCTTTGTGATCATATCTCTTACAAAATGATACTTTATGTCTATGTGTTTGGTCCTGCCATGATACTTGGGGTCTTTGGCATAAGCTATTGCTGCTTGACTATCACAATGTATCATGGTTGGATAATCATCGTCTCTGTTGATTCCTAGTCGGTGTAGGAATCTCCTTAGCCACACAGCTTCCTGAACGGCAGCAGAACATGCCACATATTTTGCTTCCATGGATGATAAAGACACACATGTCTGTTTCTTACTACTCCATGAGATTACTCCGTTATTCAGCAGGAATGCATACCCTGAGGTCGAATGACGTTCATCCAGGTCTCCTACCCAATCAGCATCAGAGTATCCTATTAAGCTCGTGCCTTTTCCTTGATAGCACAGTTCATAGTCCATGGTTCCCTTCAGGTATCGCATGATCCTCTTCACAGCTTCCCAATGCTTCACTCCAGGATTAGATTGGAAACGGCTCACAAGTCCTACTGGGAAGCATATATCTGGCCTTGTACATAGCATGGCATACATTAGGCTTCCAATAGCACTTGAGTATGGAACCCGCTTCATCCGTTCCACATCCTTTTGTTTTGCGGGCTACATGTCTTCACTCAAGTTATGTCCTTTGACTACTGGGGTGTCCATGGGCTTGCAATCTCTCATGTTGAAGCGTTCTAGGATTTTTGCTATGTATGTCTTTTGTGACAATGACAATAGCCTCCTAGAGTGGTCTCTTCTTATCTTGACACCTAATATATATTCTGCTTCGCCCATGTCCTTCATTTCAAAATTCAAGGATAGCCAATCCTTGATGGTTTTAACTGTTTGAAGATTAGTCCCGGCTAGGAGTATGTCATCGACATAGAGAGATAATATGATAAAGTTACCTCCAAACTGCTTGATGTACACACAGTGGTCCTCTTCGATCATTGAAGCCAAACGAGGTTACAGCTTTGTGAAACCTTAGATACCACTGTCTGGATGATTGTTTGAGTCCATAAATGGATCTTAGAAGTCTACAAACTTTACGTTCGTTCCCATTTTCTATGAAGCCTTCAGGTTGCTCCATATAAATCTCTTCTTCTAATTCCCCATTTAGGAAAGCGGTTTTAACATCCATTTGATGTAATTCTAGGTTTAGACTTGCTACCATGGCCAGTATTAACCTAATTGAGTTAAAACACACTACCGGTGAGAAGGTGTCTTCATAATTGATACCCTCTCTTTGTGTGTATCCTTTCGCAACTAACCGTGCTTTGGGTTTGTCAATTGATCCATCTGCCTTTCATTTATATTTAAGAACCCATTTGGTCCCAATTGCCTTTATTCGGCCAGGCGGAAGGTCGACCAATTCCCAAACACGATTAGTTCTCATGGAATTCATCTCATCCTCTAAGGCCTTTTGCCATTTTTCCTTTGCAGGTCCAGATAACGCTTCCTTTATGTTTACAAGATCCAAGTCATCATTTTCTGGGTCAACGATGAATGCAGCTCCTTCAGCTGAGAAGCGTCTTCTGGGAGTCTTGTCCCTTATACTTCTCCGAAGTGGTGTCTCAACAGGACTCTCTTCCTGTGATTGGGTGGAATTTTGCTGTTGTGGTGAAAATTGCTCAACCCTCCCACTCAGATTAGTAGACTGAGGAACTTGTATTGTCTCTTCATTGCCAACATCTTCATAAAGATGTGTGTGTCTGTCAACACTCCCTCTGCTAGGAAAATCATTCTCCAAAAATACTGTGTCCCTTGATTCTATTTCAGTCACTGATCCGTCCTCGTTTTCACCAAGGAAGACGTAACCTTTTGAGGCTTCGAGTATCTTATAAAGATACACTTCTTGCCTCTTGGTCCCAACTTTCCGTATTTATGAGACGAGTCATGGATGTAAGTTGCTGACCCCCATGGTCTTAAAACATTTAAATCTGCTTTGCGGCCTGTCCATGACTCATAAGGTGAAGTTGTGACTGACTTTGAGGGCACTCGGTTAAGTATGTATGTGGCTGTTAAGAGAGCATCACCCCAATATGAGATTGGGAGCTTAGCTTGAGCCATCATTGACTTAACCATGTCAAGGAGGGTTCTATTCCTCCTTTCAGCGACTCCATTTTGCTGTGGAGTTCCAGGAATTGTGAGTTGTCTCATAATGCCTTTTTTATCACAAAACCTTGAATTGTTCTGAGAGGTATTCTCGGCCTCTATCAGTTCTTAAGGTTTTGACTGTGCAGGTCAACTGATTTTCCACAAGGTTGAGGTATTTTCTGAAACATTCTAATGCTTCATGTTTGTGGGAAATCAGGAAGACATGCCCATATCGAGAAAAATCATCGATAAATGTGATGAAATATAATACTCCGTGTCTCACCCTCACACTCATGGGACCGCAAATATCAGAGTGTATTAACTGAAGAGGATGCTTAGCTCTAGTTGCCGTGCCAAAAGGTTTTCTTGTGCTCTTGACAGCTAGGCAATGCTCACAGAGAGACATTTCTTTTTTCGACACATGGCCTAGCAAACCCTCTTTTGCTAGTTTTGTCACGCGTTCTTGACCGATATGTCCTAGCCTAGCGTGCCAAACATCATAATGAATATTAGATGAAATTGCATAGCAAGAACTAGAATTTTTATTAAAATTCTCTAAAGTGAAGAAACCATTTTGAACATAACCAGAGCAAAAAAAAAACCAGCTTTATTTGAAATGTCTACAACGTAGTCATGAAAGCGCACATCAAAATAGGATTTAACTAAGGAAATAACTGAAACAAGATTTCGCCGGATTTCAAGAGCGTAGAGTACATCATTCAAAGTCAAGGTTTGTCCCTCTTGCAAATATAGCTCGCAGGTGCCAATTCCTTTAACTTCAACTCTCGCATTATTTCCAACATAAAGCCATCTACTTCTAGCTGGTAACCGGTAAAAATCCGTAAAGTTGCCACGTTCCTTGCTCACGTGGTCTGTTGCCCCTGAGTCTACAATCCACACAGGATTAGCTTCAGTTAGAAAAAATGTACTTGACACATAAGAAAAATGAATGGATTCTTTATCCAATACCTTTTTCTGTTCAGGGCAGTCTTTCGCATAGTGACCCTTTTTCTGGCAAGCATAGCACTTGATCTTCGACAGATCACGCTTTTTGGCTGGCCTTTTGGTCTTCTTGAAGGGCCTCTTACCCTTCTGCGTTTTGAACCCATCTTTCTTCGGATGAGGGGTCTTGCTATTCTTCGACTATTGCTTAGGGGCCTTCTTTTCCTCAGTGACATACGCTTTACTGATAGGCTTCACAGTCGCCATTCTTTCATCCTCCATTTGGATGTGCTTAACCACATCTGAGACAGTTTTTATCGTGGAATTGTGCGTTATTGTGTGCTTCATAGTGTCCCAACTATCCGGAAGCGATCTTATAACATCTTGTATTTGCTGTTCATCAGAGAGCGTCCCTCCTGCTTCCATTAATTCTCTTATCATATTCTGCATAACCCTAAGGTGTTGCCTGATAGAGGTGTTAGGACTCAACTGCATACTATCGAGTTTGACGGTGATCCTCCTTATCCTTGCGGCAGAAGATCTATCAAACTCTTCTTTCAGAGCTGCCCACATGGCAAAAATAGTTGAATAAGTCTCAAACTGACACAATATATCGTCGGTCATTGCACTAAGTATAGTGATCCGAGCGATTGAATTCCTTCTTTTCCAGGCAGCATAAGCTTCCTGGTCCCTTCTTGGTGCAACACTATCCGGTTCTTGGAGGACCGTTGTCAGGACACCAATAACCTCTTGTTCTTCGAGAACATAAGAGATTTTACGGCGCCACATGCCGTAGTTTTCACCATCCAGTTTGTAGCCCCCACATAGGTTGGCTATTATGGACTTAATTCCCTATTGAGCCATCTAGCTATCACATAGACGTTGATGCATTAATAAAAGGATATGCTTTGTTCATTTAAGAACTTGAAAAGGATCATGTGGATGGTAAGCTAGTCAGTTTTGTAATCAAGAGTGAACTAAGTTGACCCTCATCATACTCATTCTGATGTCACTTATCATCCACTTGACCCTTTCCCTTAAAACGAGCAACCCCTTAAGAAATTCTCCCACTCAATTGAAAGAAAGAAATATTATAGAACCCTTTTATTGATAAATGAAAGGAATTACATAGCAAATTAATCCAAAAAGAACTAACAATTTGAATAAAACCAACTTAAAATACAGAAAAAAAAACTTGACATTTTCTTTTGGTTGAGACAAACAAATGTTTTTCAGAAACTCAAATTTCAGAAGAATGTGATTGATCATCGAATCTCTGAATTCTGGTCTGACTGTTCTCAAGCCCATTCTCAGAACCCGTTCCCAGAATTCATAGTCATAGGCCGTGTTTTGGAAT